>JACBYL010000780.1:0-51300 GCA_015266385.1 Trichoderma oligosporum | reverse complement strand
AGAAGTGCATACCAATGGGAGCAATGACGTTGGATAAGATGTTGTACTTGGCGCCCTCTTTGGCCAGAGTCTCAGTAAATCCGACCATGGCCAGCTTAGCAGCGGAGTAGTTGGTCTGGCCAAAGCTGCCAAACAGACCGGCAGCTGATGCAGTGTTGATAACTCGGCCATACTTTTGCTTGCGGAAATGAGTCCAGGCAGCGCGAGAGCACTTGTAAGCGCCTGTGACATGTACCTTCATAATCAGATCCCAGTCCTGGTCCTTGAGGTTCTTGAAGGCAATGTCGCGCAAGATGCCGGCATTGTTGATGAGGATATCGATGCGGCCAAAGGTCTTGATGGCAGTTTCGATGATGCGTTCGCCGTTCTCAACGCTATCGTAGTTGGCAACGGCCTTGCCACCTGCCTTTTTGATCTCTTCAACGACGACATCAGCGGCCTGAATGGGAACACAGTTAGCTAGACGGCTATGGCGATGGTAAATGGTGGTGATGATGGGTGATAAGGTTAATGGCAATAGAATCGAGCTGACGACGACGAGGATTGAGGATAGATCCGCCTTTAACCGACCTTTGTAGAGTTTCCCTCGCCCTTGAAAGAGCCGCCCAAGTCATTGACAACGACACTGGCACCTCGGGAGCCGAAGAAAGTAGCATAAGCCTTGCCTAGACCACCACCGGCACCGGTGATGACAACCACCTGACCGTCGAACCTCAACTGTTCAGCCATGATGTCGGCAATGATGCTATGTGAGTAGTCAAGAGTTCTAGACTAGCTTGATGATGGCGATTATGGTGTCTTTGATTTGAAACAATGAATGAAAAGGGTATCTAGATTGTTGTATGAGAGGGAGGTTTAATCACACAAGTAAGAGGAATAAAAAGGAAAATGGGAAAAGGAAAATATGAGAGAAGAAAAAAACAGAACAAGTAAGCACGTTGACAAGCTTTCGAGTTGTGCTTTTATTTAAAGAGGCGCGGGCTGACCGGGCTCAATAGAGACCAAATCAGAACCAAAAAGATAGGTAGAAGAAAAAGGTTGCTTGCAAGTTCGATGCCTCGGTTGAAGCTCTGGCTGCGGGTACGTACTTTTTGGACCGAGGGGGATTTTCTTGAGTTACCGCTAGACCAGATGCGGATACGGGGGGGGGAGAGAAGCAGAAGCCTTCGTTCACATGCTTTTTTTTTTTCTCTTCTGCTTTTCCGATTGTTTTGCATTTGAAACTTGCTTTGGGGAATCCTGTGGCTGGAGTTGATTTGAATAATATTCACGTGTCTTACTCAGCCATGATTGGGGTTTTTTTTTTTTTTTTTTAATATGCTGAGCGTCAAGAAGGATTGAGTGACACATAAGCCGATGATAAATAAGTACTACCTACCTAGGTACCTTGGTAGTAGGGATCAAGTACTCGTGCTCGTACATGTAAATAGCCTCTAGAATATATTCTGTCAAGTATCATCATACCATCTTAAATTGCTATTTTCTCTCCATCTTTTTCTTTGTACGCTCTCTCTCTCTTTCTCTGTCTTTACTCCATGTCCAATTCTATTCCCGTTCCCAACTACCGCGTCATGCCTTCATCTTCATCCATTCATCTGCCTCCCCCACAGTTCCACAAATAAATCACCAGCCACCCACTTTTAGACTCTTTTCCCCGGCCCCCGGAAACCGGAAGCCCGCTTTCCTATACCGAAGCGCCTCACAAGTACTCCGTACCAACTACGAGCTTGTAGAGATTCATATTCACATTCACATTCACATTCGCATTCACATTCACATTCGCATTCACATTCACATTCGCATTCACATTCACTCTCATACTATAAATAAAATATACCAAATATGCCACCCTCATTCATAGACGACAAATCTCCAATATGCATTCCCTTTATCCTAAACCGCCTCAAGACACATCAACAAGCCACCACATCTCACAGCAATCAGAATCAACCTCCACCACCCCTCATCATTGGTCTCAACGGCCTCCAAGGCGTCGGCAAATCCACTCTCGTCGTGCCCCTTGCCGAGGCTCTCAAACGCGAGGGCATTCCCACTCTCGTCTACAGCATTGATGACTTTTATTTAACCCATGAGGATCAAGTAGCCCTGACGCGGGAGAATCCCGATAATGCCCTGTGGCAAGTTCGTGGGGAACCAGGTATATATATACATACATCCATCCCATGCAATATCACTTACACGCACGCACAGCTTCCATATTTCTTATAGCACATTACCCAAACCACCAACTCATGAAATTCTTATCAATCATAGCCACTCTAACTTAAAACTCTCCAAATAAATCACACAGGTACCCACGACATCCCCCTCCTCAAATCCTTCTTCTCTTCCATCCTCCATCACAAACCAACTACTCTCCCTCAATACGACAAAGCTCTCTTCTCCGGCCAAGGCGACCGTCTTCCCCCTTCCTCTTGGATTCCCATAAATCATCACCAGCCCGGCAGCAGCAGCAGCAGCAGCGATATCCATTCTTCCCCTCCTCCTCCTTTTCCTCCTCTCCAAGTCGTCATCTTCGAAGGCTGGTGCGTCGGCTTCAGATCCATATCCCCCAAGGCCGTAGCAACCAAACACAATGCCCCCAGTCGGACCCTCCACCAACATCGTCTTGAGCACCTCTTGGCGATAAATGAGAAGCTCAAAGAGTATGACGAGGTGACTGACCTGTTTGATGCTTTCCTCCACATCGACTCGGAGAATGTCGAATATGTCTATGATTGGCGGTTGGAACAGGAGGAGCACCTCCGAGTAACGAGGGGTGATCCCAACGCTGGCATGACAAAAGAGCAGGTCATCAAGTTTGTTGATGCTTATTATCCGGCTTATGAACTATACACTGAGGGTCTTCGAAGCGGGCTTTTACCAGATAAACCTGGTGCCCAACTGCATATGGTAGTAGGCCGCGACAGAAGAGTAAAGCAAGTAATTGAGATCTAAACTCTTAAACAAAGAGAGGAGAAGGGGAGAGGCAGAGAGAGGCTCAGTTCCTCTACACAGTATTTCATTCAGCAAAAGTAGATTTTTAGATAGCGCAAGATGGGGGATCTCAGCTAGGCTAATACATCCCACAGAAAATATCTATTCATTAGGTCACTACCCGTGACGCCGTTTCCCTTTTCCACATTGAGACTTTGATCAAAGACTCTCTAGGGGCGGCGGCCAGCGCTGCCCATCCCATCCCATCGCCCCAAAAGAAAAAAGAAAAAAAATGAGATAAAACGCTTCCAACTCCAAGCTCCAGAAATGATGACGCCGTCATACCAGTGTTTATTTATAACACCCAATCACTTGACCCGCCCTGCTCTAGCCATCGTTCGGACTCACCACACGCTGACCATCTTGCTTCATCTTGGTCAATTTTCGGTCAATCGCCTCCGTCCGCAGCCGGACCGCCTCCTCACGAGAGGCGGCCTCGTTCTCAAATTCCTGTATGATCCGACGCTTATTACGCCTTGCTTCCCTCAACTTGTGCATTATATCTGCAAACTGGTCGGCAAACCAGTCTCCAGCCGCTTCCCAATCTTCGACTGCCATGTTTCTAAGCATATACCGCTGTTCCTTCTCCATTTGGTGCCGGTATTGCTCTAATTTTGCACCGAGAGTGCCTGCGCTGCTGCCCAAACCAATATGTGTCGTTGCCTTGGAGGGATCAAAGTCGAACGGCTCCCTTTGAAGCTCGGTATAGCTCATGGTGCTTAGAGCCATGTCGTCATAATCAGGACTTCCTCTGCTGCGTTTTTTATCTGTTGATGATGACGGTTTGAAAGGCGGCATGACTGTACCCATGGCGTTTTCGAAAAGTGCTCTCTGCGGCGATAAAATACGCCTTTTTACTCTTGGAGTTGCGTGTACCACCTCCTCACGGCCGTCGACTGTGGTAGTACCATCATCTTGATCTCCATTCTCCTCTTCTTCCTCCACCTCTCTTCCTCTCTCTTCCTCTTCTTCCTCATCTAGCTCCTGAAATCTTGCCATGGGGCGGATGTCCTCTTCTCTATCTCTTGCCGGCCGCCCCCTCATTTCAAAGACAGGAGATGCGCTCCTCTTTTCTCTACTTTTGTACTCGATTTGCTTCGGCTTTGGCACTTGTCGAATCTTAACCTCACGCACCGGCAACTTGGGCTTGTTTTCTACCGGCGACTCTGGTCGGACGTAACCTGTTCGATAACTCTTAAAGGGTTTGTTGTATCCATTGACAACACCGTTGTTAAAAGCATCGTTCATATGTGAGGGGTTATGGCGCTTGGCACCAGTAACCACCTTCATGCGAAGATCTTCCCCAAGCTGGAAGACGGCACCGTCCCCCGGGAGAAACCTCCTATCCAAGTCGTAGCGAGGGGCACCTCTAGTAGTAGCAACGATATTATTATTATTCTTCTTCTCCAGTAATGGCTCTGGTTCGGATTCCGATGGTTCATTCTGCGGGGTCGTTAGGCCAGAGTTCATAAAGCTGTCGCCCAATTGAGAGCCTGTAAATATATCAAACGAGCGATGTTGACTGGCTGGAGACTGCGAATGAGACCGCTGCAGAGATTCGGGCGGTGGTTGACTGGATCCCCGCTGATGCATAGTAGACTGGCGAACGATCCCCGGCACAGGCACTCGAGCATTGTCCGCTATTTTTCTTCGTTCCGCAGCGGATGTGACAGCCAGAGCAGAGCTCTGATAGCGCCCTGGCTCGTGGCCTTGCTGTGTTGCTGCTATGGTATTGGTGTTGGCATTGCCGTCGACGTTGGCATTCGTTCTAGCTTCATTTTCGCTTTTGAGACGAGCAAACATTTGGAGTCGACTTGATCGCTCCTTTAGTGAGGCTGGCATCTTTGTTTTGTTTTTTTTTTTGTTTTTTTTTCTGTTTCGGCCTGAATGACAGCGTCAAACAGATTAGTTACGGAATCTACCCTTTTTCGACGCTGCAGTCAATTAGAATCGCTCCTTAGTCTCGATATTAAAGATCTCGTGTCGGTGTGAATTCATGAGAATCGAATCAAGATCAGTCAAGCAGGTAAAAGGTAGCCTTTTTTTTTGTCGCAGAAAGGAGCGCGACGAAGAGGGAGTAAAGTCGGTGACTTGCTTGCGCCTGAAACTGGAAGGCTCGAGCGGTAACAGTAGTAACCAATGCAACGTAGAAATGCAAGTACTAAATAAATGAATAAATAAATAATAAATAAAATCAACAGATAAATAAACAAATAGATAGTAGATAAATGCTCCGTGGAGAAAGAGAGGAAGATGGAAGAAATTCAGCTCTCCAGCCAACCAAAAGAATAAAAATAAAAATAAAAATCAATGGTATCAGAAGACTTGAATCTATTCAAAGATCAAAATATTGTCCAAAATATTGGGTCGAATCAAAAGGTAAACACTGTATTATGTATTTACAAGATCGCAGTAGCCATCGCCTCTCATCACAACAGCTAACTGGTCCCAAGTAGCTTCGCGCGTCTAGCAGGCACAAGAACAGGCACGCGCCATCAGGTGACGTGTTTAAGTGGCGCCAATGTCGCTGTCAATGTCGCTGTCAATGTCAGTCTAAAGAGTCAGTAAAAAGCTAATGATTAGGCACTATAGGTACGGAGTAGTCAGTACAGAATACAGTAAATCGTACAAGTACCGGTATATACCGATCATGAAGCCCCATAACTCCTTAGCATTCTAGTGCCTTTAGCAGCAGCGCCTCTTCTTTTTTTTTTTTTTTGGTTCTTCTTTTTTTTTTTTTTTTTGGTTCTTCATCTGTGTCTCTAATCTTTCCAAGGATGTCTTTTTCAGCTCTAGGTGGCTCAGGTGGTTCAGATTCCCGGTTTTGGGGCGCTATAGAGCTAATTCTAGATTTACCCCCCTCCCCCCTCCCCTGCAAGCATCACGTAGCTCTCCACTGTCCAAGACTCGGTAGTCGTGCCTCGTGCATGCCTTTTGCCAAATTCTGCTCTAAAGCGTGTGACCATCAGCTCAGCGTCTTTCTAGCTTGTCTGCTCACTTCGTGCTTTCAATTCAATCTCTTCCAAGCTTCCCACCTTTTCATACGACATGCTTCTCTAGACCTTTATCTTCCTATACAAGGCGGCGCCTCTATGACACGAATTGTGTTTTTTTTTTTAAACCCTCGGGTCCGTTGAAGAGTGTGCGCCGCCCTTCACTCACTTACAATATTGAATATATTTTATCTATTTGGTATACAAACGTGAGCTACCAAGAATAATGACGTCGTCGACGCCGCCTCAAGAAGAAGCTGGACCTTCATCATCGTCCAAGTCTCCTCCCTCGACAAGGCCTTTGAGTAGTTCTACTGATAATACAAACCCTCGCCTACGTCCTGCGAGAACATTGCCCCGTAAGCATATACAAGCAATTCCCCGGTGAAGCCGGCTCTGAATAATGAGTGCTTAATGTCATATAGCTTGGGTTGCAACCTACGACGAGCGATATGGACCGATAACCGATGAGCAACTGCGTTTGCTTAACCCTCCCCAGCCCTCTGTAATACCACAGCATAATGCTGTTCCCCAGGAGCCTCAGCGGCGAGTTTCGAAAGATGGATTTGTTTCTTGGGAGGACCTTAAGTTGGGACCTCCCCAGACCGAGCGCGGCCGAATACCGCATTTTTTCAAATACGGGCGAGCATCGGCACGGGGGAGAAGGTGGGATCACCTTCGATCTGCCGAGCCTGTCATAGTTTCATCCCATGCCTCGGCGTATAGGCAGCCGCCCATCTCGTGGGAGGAATTCATACGGGCGTCAGCTTGGGGCCACCCACCAAACGAAAGGGGAGAAATAGTCGATGCTGAGGTTCTCGATCAGCTACAGCCTACTTTCAATAAGGAAGTTGAGATGCCTTTGCACCCGATGGACCACAAGCACGACCGACGGCGCAAATCTGCATTCTCTAAGCGCATATGGAACAGGTTCATGCGCAGCTCTCTTTCTCCCCTGCTCTTCCGATTGGCCGTTATAATCATGTCCGTTCTCGCTTTAGCAATTTCGGCAAGGATGTTTGAACTGGAAGACGCAATACTGGGTGAGGGCGCTGAGCGAACGCAGTCAATCTTTGCCGTTGCGGTAGACTGCGTAGCCATTCCCTTCAACGGATACATGATATGGGATGAGTACACGGGGAAGCCGCTTGGCCTGCGATCTGCCGTTTCAAAAATGTCTCTCATATTGCTCGATTTGTTCTTCATCATCTTTAAATCAGCGGGCACAGCTCTAGCTTTTGAGAATGTTGTATATCATACTTTTGGCGACCACATCGTGCGAGGCTTCTCAAAGGCTCTTGCATCATTTATGCTTCTTGGCCTTCTTGCCTGGACTCTGAATTTTACAGTCAACATATTTCGGGTGATTGAACGGCTAGGGGGTGGTGAAGATGAGCGCATATGAGAGTGGAGTACGAAAAGCGTCAACTGTTTTTCTTTTTTCTTTCCTTCTTTCCTTCTTTTTTCCTTACATCTCATTTCTCCTTTCAGCGTTTGCCATGTCGGATGCCATGTGGCACAAGCATTGATGATATGATACACCAAACAGCGGATTAGTACATATTTACGAAATGAATGAGGTTGATGAACCGTTCAGCCATCTCTTTATTACACTGTATATATAGTATGTGTGTTTATATATACACAAGCAAGCAACAGCTACTACTATGATGACATAAAGTTGTCTATATTCTTTAATTACCTACCGCTACTTTAGTACCTTCCTACCTTGTATATCTTGGATGCAGCTGTCAAAGTTGCCCTAATTAACATCCAGCCTTTAATAATAATAAACCTCTCCAACGCTAGGAACCTACACGCCCCATGAATAAAAAAAATATTGCATCGGAATTATCGTCCAGTTAACTGGTTACCTAGATGAAAGACTCCAGAACAAGTTCTAGGCAGCCTCAGCAAAACAAAATCAAAACGTTACCCTATTGGTCCAACCATCCAACGCCAGAAGGCGGTTTCATAGGGCAGAAATCGGCACTAAACCCTTTGTAGCTCATGCCCTCTGTACCAAGGAGCCTTGCTCTCCTAGCAACTTGCGAACCAGCTTTGGGTTTAACTGCCTTGCCTGATCCCTCATCATTACGTCTATTCTATTCTGTCACTCCTCGCAGCCTCCCTTTCCGCTTCTTCTTCTTTTTTTCTTCTTCTTCGCGACATCTTCCACGGAGAGTCAGTTGAGGGAAGACGAAGCTGCTTATTTATCCTTGTTCCTTTCTTTTTTCTTCTCTCTTCTCTCGCATCGCCTCCCGTTTGGTCCGTGGTTTGTTTCTAAATCAATTTGACCCACTGCCCATCCGGCTGGTGAGGCGTGAGCATCACCGCTGTAGTTTCTTTGGGTGCTCTCTTTGAAACGTCCTTACGAATCGGTCATTGTCCAAAATATCACGGCATCTGTCTTGATAGACGACACATAATCTTTTCTTTTCTTTCTTTTTTTCTTTTTTCCTCAACTACCTCTCAAATAAGCCCAAACGAAGGGGTTGATTCATCTGCTGCTGGCTTCGTTGGTCAGCCTACCCACGCGAGCCACAGGAGCATAGCATCACCACTCACCCCGCCCTCCGCCTCGCGACAACGGCCGCCTCTTTTCCCTCCACTGCGCTCCATGATGGTGGCTAGAATGGCTATGCCTCCGGTTCCAAACCGTGAGGATATCAAAGCAACGTGAGTAGACGCTGGCCCCCTCCCCCAATACGATACAACCGCATGCAGAATGTTGTTAATGGCTCTTGCAGATGGAACTATCTAGAGGATGGCATCACCCGTATCATGAACGATCTTGAGCAGGGCATGGACATGCAAATGTACATGGGAGTATATACGTACGTTGCAATTTTTGGTTTTTATTATATATATTTTCTCTCCACCAGAGCCGTATACTTAGGCTTCACTGCTCACACAACTTAGCGCTGTTCATAATTTCTGCACGTCACAAAAGGCTGTTGGCTTGAGTGGCCCTAGTATGACAACTAGCCATCGTGGAGGTTCGTCTTATATCTAATTCCCTAAAGCGATGCTCGCTAACACATAACTTTTTTCTTCTCATCTCAATAGCTCATCTCCTGGGAGAAGACCTCTACAACCACTTAATCAAATATCTACAGCGTCACCTAGTAGACCTAGTGCAATCGTCTAAATCCCATACAGACGAGGCCCTACTGACCTACTACATCAAAGAATGGAACCGATACACCGTTGCTGCCAAATATATCCATCACTTGTTTCAGTATCTTAATAGGCACTGGGTTAAGCGTGAGATCGATGAGGGCAAGAAGAATATATACGATGTTTATACTCTCCATCTTGTCCAGTGGCGGAAAGTACTGTTCGAGCAAGTATCACAAAAAGTTATGGATGCTGTCCTCAAGCTGGTAGAAAAGCAGAGGAACGGAGAGACTATTGAATACGGTCAAATCAAACAGGTTGTCGATTCTTTCGTGTCACTGGGGCTAGACGAAGCCGACCCATCCAAGTCGACACTCGATGTCTACCGTTATCATTTCGAACGCCCCTTCCTGGCGGCAACCAAGGAATTTTACCAAGCCGAATCCAAGCAGTTTGTCTCTGAGAATAGTGTTGTCGAATACATGAAAAAGGCAGAGGCGCGGTTAGCCGAAGAAGAGGAGCGTGTCAACATGTACCTACATCAAGACATTGCACTCCCATTGAAGAAATGCTGCAACAAAGCTCTTATTGCAGATCATTCTCCGCTACTAAGAGAGGAATTCCAAGTGCTTCTGGATAACGACCGAGAGGAGGACATGGCTAGAATGTATAACCTGCTTTCTCGCATCCCCGATGGACTGGACCCTCTGCGCACTAGATTTGAGACACATGTTCGGAAGGCTGGGTTGGCTGCTGTTCAAAAGGTTCAGTCGTCAGAAGGTGACAAGCTGGAGCCCAAGGTCTACGTTGACGCCCTTCTTGAAATCCATACTCAGTATCAAGGCTTAGTCAAGCGAGCCTTCAATGATGAGCCCGAATTCACGCGGTCTCTAGATAACGCTTGCCGCGAATTCGTCAATAGGAATGAGGTTTGTAAGTCTGGCTCCAACAAGTCACCGGAGCTGCTGGCCAAGTACACGGATGTCCTCTTACGAAAGAGCACTACGAGCATTGAAGAGGCCGACCTGGAGCGAACTCTTTCCCAAATCATGACCGTCTTCAAGTACATCGAGGATAAGGACGTTTTCCAAAAATTCTATTCCCGCATGTTAGCCAGAAGACTGGTACACAGCAACTCTTCTTCGGATGATGCCGAGACAAGCATGATTAGCAAACTAAAGGAAGCCTGCGGATTCGAGTATACCAACAAGCTTCAACGCATGTTCCAGGATATGCAGATTTCGAAAGATCTCAACAAGGAATTCCGCGAGCATTTGGAAACCGTCGGGAATGCAAAGGCTGTCGACTCGACCTTTTCCATTCTGGGTACAGGCTTCTGGCCGTTGACGCCACCGAGCACTCATTTTGACCCGCCTCCGGAGATTGCCACGGAGATTGAGCGATTCGTTCGATTCTACAAGCACAAGCATGATGGCCGCAAGTTGACTTGGCTGTGGCATCTGTGCAAAGGAGAGATCAAGGCTGGCTACTGCAAGAATAGCAAAACGCCCTACACCTTCCAAGTATCAATCTACCAAATGTCTATTCTTCTTTTGTTTAATGAGAAGGACATATATTCCTACGACGACATCTCTAGCGCTACCCAACTAAGCTCAGAGGTGCTAGACCAAGCGCTGGCCGTAATCCTCAAGGCCAAGGTGCTATTGATGGAGAGTGGTGACAAACCCGGACCCGGCAAGGCATTCCGCCTTAATTATGATTTCAAGAGCAAAAAGATCCGAGTAAACCTTAACCTAGGAGGTATAAAGGAGGCGAAGCAGGAGGAAGTCGAGACGAACAAGACTATCGAGGAGGACCGCAAATTGGTCTTGCAGGTAAGTTGAACCATATCTGACAAAGGAATGTCGAGAGGGTATCATTACTTTTTTTTACTGACCAATTTTTTTTTTTCCTTTTTCTTTTACAGTCCGCAATTGTTCGTATCATGAAAGCGCGTAAGAAGATGAAGCACACGCAGCTTGTGAGTGAAACTATTAACCAGATTCGCTCTCGCTTTGTCCCCAAGGTTGCCGACATTAAAAAGTGCATAGAGATTCTCCTGGACAAGGAGTATCTGGAGCGTCTGGACGATGATGAACTGGGCTACTTAGCATAAAATATGTTATCTCCGGTAGAATTTACGGAGTTCGTTAACGAGCCATTGTTCTCTTTTTTTTTTCCCCCATTGTTGGGGGAGGGGGGGTTGTTTCTCAACACACGCATGTTGTATCCAATATTCTTGCCCAGTCGGTTATTTATCATCCGTAGATACAGGTCGTCTCGGGATAGGGATTAGCAGAGAGAGGGTATGGTTGGTCTTTTCCCCCTTTTTTACTTACTCATTTTTTTTATGAAGGCTTAATTGCCTATTTGAGCAGAGAAAGTGTGGCCTGGAAACTAGATAAGCCCAGACGGTTTTAGACAAGAGTTTTCAGCAGTGCCTGAATGTCTGAGAAGTGGTTTAAAAAATTCTAATCCTCCTGTGTCTTGCTGTGCCTTTTTTTTTCCCTTTTTTTGCCTTGTCTGTTTTGACTCAGGTCTGCCCTCTTTAGAGAGAGTAAGAGAAGTAATGGGAAATAGTATTCAGATCGTAACATGTTTTTTTGAGTGTGAGGTGTGTGTGGGATTAGATGATATCGTTGAGGGAAAAGAATGGATATATCATCTATGAGCTAACAAAAGCAGGCAAACAAACAAACAGACAGACAGAGACAGACAGACAGACAGAGAGACACCTTAGCAATCAATAGTTTCAAGTTCAAGCTTTTTTATAAATAACTAACACACGGCGGCTAGTATGGAAGAGGAAAATGACAATTCAGTCCCATTCATTTATTTATTGAGGCAAAGCAAAACAGAAATTCAAAAATTCCCCCTAAGAAAAAAAAAAAAAAAAAAAAAACGAAGTTTTGAAAATATATATCCGTTTTCCCATTAAATACTTCAATTTCCTTCTCTTTTTCTTCTTCTTTATTCGTCTTCTTCACTTTCCAAGTTTTAATCATTTCCCATTATCGCCAATGTTTCGTTTCGTTACTACAGAGGGGGGAGGAGAGGGGGAAGATGAAAGAAAGAGAGAGAGAAATTATCTCCCCTTCCTCTTCTCCTTTTCCCCCTTTTCAAGAGATGCTTGTGCTCGTGTTTCTTTGGCAGGTGTTTTTCTTTTTCTTTTTCTTTTTTTTTTTTTCATGTAATCCATCCATCGTGTCCTGTTTCCCTTTCTTTTGCCTCTCTCTCTCTCTCTTTCTCTCTCTCTCTCTCTCTTTCTCTCTCTCTCTCTTTTTTTTTCTGCCTGGCATTTCATTTATTCTTCTATTATCCAACTCATACAACGCTCTTGGAGATCTCGCTCCCATTATATGTATGGCGTCAAAATCTCATTCATCTTCTTTAAACCTTCCATTGCCAACCACCGTCTCCTCCTGGAAGCCATCGTCAAAGTCTCTAGGGTACTCCTTCAAAGGAGCCGCCACGTCAGCAGTAGAAGACCCTGTGCCAGGACGGTCGCTGTCCGCGGCAGAGAGAATGCTCTCGCTGAAGCTCCCCTGCGTCATGGGCCTGTAAGCCTCCGTTGAGGTACCTCGTGAGCCCAGTATGCCGACAAACTGGTAGTCCTTGTCGATGGGACTAGTTGGCATTGAGGCAGCCTGGTCACCCTTCTTCTTGCCCCAGCTTGCAGCCCATCCACCGGTTTTGCGCTTCTCGCCGGCCCAGGAGGCCCAGCTGGCCATGTAGGCGCTAGCTCTGCTCCCCACTGTCTGCGCTGCCTCTTGCGCTTTAGTAAGGTCTACGCTGTTGCGGTTGCTGTTACCGTTACCGTTACTGTCGGCATTACCATTGCCGGTGGCGCTGTTGCCATTGGCTTCATTAGCTTTGGCGGCCTCTTCTGCGCGACGGCGCTGTGCCTCACGTAATTGCTCCATGTCGTTATACAGTCTGCTGAGCATTGTTGACGCCTTCTCTCGGCCAGCTGCAAAGTTGCGTCCGAGGATGTCGCGCCCTTGGGCTAAACGCTCATCCAGATGAAGCTCCTTTACCTGCTCCGCTATACGCCTCTGGACATCTTCGATGGAGAGGCCGCCGGCACAGGGATGCTTTGGCTCAGAGACGGCGAAGAGATTTGTGTCGGTATGTGAATCCCACATCCGGTAGTTTTCTGTGCGCATCCATGCGTCAACCCAGTCGAGGCCAAAGTCAACGGCGGGATCACTTTCTGCTGTATTGCGAAGGGCGGTGGCGTTAGCGGTCAGGTAGTTGTGGAATTTAACTGAGGATATAAGGCCAATAATGTAAGATTCAAACTGGGCTCTGATATATTCTTCGCTTCCCGCATATTGCAATGTCTTTGGCGTACTGGGGTTGGACTCGTCCCAAGTGTCGTTGACCTCCTGGGTCAAAAAGTCAATCCACCTCCTGTCCGCTGCAGTCAATACCAGGGCTGTCCTCAAAGAGGTTGACGTAATGTTGATGGTATTCTCGTCGAGGTTAATAATAATATCGCTATAACGGTCTTTTTGCTGGAGTAATAGGGAATTGGTACTGCCAACAAGGTATGACTTGGTACCAACGTCCGCCAACAGGTCGAGCTGCTGTAACGGAGTATAAGGGCCGAAGATGCTGCCCTAGATTGAGTGTAAGAAGTGATGTTTCTCTTCACAGAAAGGGGAAAAAAACACATTTGGGGGGATAATCAAGTGATAGCGCATACTTTACCAAATATCTGTAATGGAAGCCCCATAAACGTCAGAAGCGAGTTGCGATTACTACTCTGCAAACTCGTCGGCTGAGCGAGTTTCTTTTCATGGCTGTTCAGTTCAGGATCCGCGCAATCTTGGAGGTTACGAATGAGTCCGGGTATCAATGAAATGAGAGAAAATTGGACCATGCATAGCCGATCACAACGAGATCCGAAGAAAAGCATCTAGGATTAATCATTAGCAAGATTAATCTCTTGCAAATAGTTTCCATGGTTTGGAATGGCTGGATCTGTAGGGAGGCGACTAACCTTGGGTTGGAGGAGACAGCATTTTAGCAAGACCAAAGCTTGCCACTTGAATTCGTGGATGAGCTCGCGAAGACTCATACCCAGGTATTGGTCTCGCTGCGCCTCCTCTTGCAAGATACCCCGAGCCTTTTCATCCGCGAGACTATCCTGGAACCTCCGCAAAATCTCAACGTCCGTGAACTCGCGCTGGGCAAACCATGCTTGTGTGACGACACTAAGACGCTGTCTCAGCATGCCAAAGAACTGGGGACTATCGGCAATCACAACAACCGCTTTCTGCACGGTTGAACGAGTAACGTCGGCAGGCCGGTTGATAAGTTGAGAGGAATCGAGTTGGCGAGTGCATGATATGCCAAAGAGAGACGTTGCCGGTTCATGGTCCGTCGCTGGACGCAACAAAGTAAAGTAGGAAAAGTCCTCCTCAGAACTATCAACAACAAGCAATCAGCAAACTATCCTAGAGCTCGACACACATTGGAAAAATAAAATAAAAGGAGGGGCATCATCAGAGAAGAATTGATAACATACGCATGCGCTCCATCACTCAGCGCCATGAATGGCAGTAGAGACCATCCATACTTGGCCGCTGGATCATCATCTTCCCCGGCTCCAAACCAGCCCTCAACCTCAGGACCCCGCGCATGGTGAAAGCCGACGACGGTCACCAGAGGCGTAAAGCCAGACATAGGCGCTGTAGTGGGTATCGTAGGGGTAATTGGCGACAAGATAGTCTTGAATTCCATCCCACTAGGCGGGACCTTGACTTCTTTGATACTCATTTTCTCTGTCTCCCTCTCGTTACGCGCTGATTCGATGCAAGCGCGGCCGAGAAGAATATCCTGCAGCTCAGCGCTGCTATGACGATGCCATGCGCTTCCAAGAAGCTTCAGTCACCGACACAGCCTCAAGGCTCGTATACGTCGCGTACGTACCCTTTTTTTTTTCTAGCTCGGAGAATCGGCCGTACGGGAAAAAGAAAAAATCGTCGAATAGGGTTCGGTTCGATCGAAGAGCGGTGGCGGCAACAATGGGCCCCTGAAGCTTTTCTGGACAGTAGTCGGTGTGGCAAAAGGCGGGATTCAAGATTGACACAGGCCGAGAGTCGCAAGGCGTTTACAGCTTTAGACTTTGTTCGATTACTACTCCGTCCTCTGTCGCTGAGACGAGAGAGCCTGGTGCAAATGGGCGGGATCAATTCGCCTCGGACGCGGAGTCCAGGGGACCCAAATGCTCGCACACTTCTGCCGTCCGTCTTGCTGCAAGGTGAATTGGCAAAATGGCGGGGGATCCCTGGCAGCCTCAGACCCCAACAAGGGTGAGGGAGAAGAGCTCAATTCAGATCAGTAAGGAAGAAATAAATAAATAGATATAAAGAAGTAAAGCCAAGAAGAATAATTGTCTCTCTGTGCAGAGTAAGTGGCGATAGAAGAAAAGCTATCTAGATGAATGACGACTTGGCATATAAAGAGGATTTTGTTGTTATGAAATTATTATTAGTACTAGGTAGTCTTGTTCGCAGCTCATGGTTGGTGAGATGAGGGCGCTAACTGGGCTGGCGCAAGAGAGCGGTATACAGTAAGGTCAGTAATCCGCCATACACGAGATCTGCTGTAATACCTTGTGCTGTACGGAGTTCTCCGCATTGTTTGGAGTACAAGAACACCGCCAAATCAATTGCCGGTTTCTACTAATGTACCAAGTATTATATTATGTTGATGAAGCACAAATTACAAGGCCAGCGTGTTGGTTTTAATTATGTACAAGGTCATATGGGGTAAAGTTTCCTTTATATTTTCTTAAGAGAAGAGATGCATCGTATCACGTGCACAAGCAGAGGCGTCTGAGAAATCTACCTGTTCCTAAGGTATAAGGTATACATACTCCATACAGAGTACAAATTTCAGTTACTCCGTAAGTATGGAGGAATTACGCTGACGGTCTCGTGAACGCCATCAAATCGGCTGCCATATTCAATCATAATCAGAGCAGGCAGTGCAGTAAGACGTCAAAGGTATCAAATCATTTAGCCACATCGCCACCGATCGATCCCCGAGCGACGGGTCAGCGGGGAATCTAACACAAAGAATTCGGGAAAAAGAGAAAAGAAGTAGAAAAGAAGAAACAAATCTCACAGGCCTACAAGATTCCACGTCAACATCCTACTCGCCTTTTGCTACCATCCCCCCCAAGCTTTTCATGCACGATCTCTCTTGGCTGCAGACATACAGGGGTACTTGAGCGAATAGCTAGCCTTGGAGCTGGTCTGCCAGCGTGTCTTGCATTGCATTAAAAAGGTCCTCCATCAGCTTTTCTTACACCAATGCCGAGGAACGATTCTTTTTCTTTAGTGTTCCCTTACGTTCTTTTTTTGTGGCTTATTATTTGTTCTTCTGTCGCCGGTATGTCATGTTTACGATGCTTATCATGTTTCGATAGGGCGCGTGATGATGTAGTAGGAGTAAGATGTAAGTGTCATGAGTAGCTAGCTATTAGCCTACAAATACGGAGTACCGTATGCTGCTGTTTTATTATTCTGCAGTGAAGAGACGCGAGAATAATTCTAAGTAGAATACAATACAATACATACTAATATTACTCGAGATGCATCTCTATAGACCTGCTGCTGCATTTAATAGAGAAAAAAAAAAGAGAAAACTCTAGCCTTAACCTGTAGTCAACCAGTTCATCGGTCCCGACATCGCGGACTCGAAGCTTTTCTAGACCTCTAAGTAAGCAAGATACCTCCCATATAAAATAGTATTCAGCAGTGAATTGTGCCGACAGTAGCCTCATGTCATAGGCAATAACGGCGCAGCCACAAACTCAGGCCACCATTTGGATAGCTTGAGTAATAAAACAAATAAAACGATCCAAGAATAGTCACCTGATTCATGACATTGTCAGCGAGATGGTGTCACAGTTCGGTGCCTATGCTACCCGGTTATGCGTTGTTTGTTCCCTCCCATGGATAGAAAGATGTAACCAAGCCACCTCGTGGTTTTCTGCCGTCTCAATCTCCATGAAACAAAACAGGCGAATAGTTACATATAATAAGAAGGGGGAAAAAAAAAGGCGCACAGTAGAGAATGTAACGTATGTGTAGTGAAAATAGGATCAACAGCTCATGTAGGATAGTAAAATCACAGGGTGTATCATTTGGCTGTGCCGTTTGGTTTGCTGGTTTGCTGGTTTGCTGCTTTGATGGGGGAGGGAGGGAGGGGGGAGATGGATGCAGACGTGAACACTTTGCCTCATCTCATACCATACCTACTAGGTAGGTACATAACCGGCAGGGTTAAGTTGAAACTTGGATCATAATTTTTTTTTCTACTCAGTATATGTAACGCAAACGCCTCGTGCGATACATTGTCGTATTCTGTACTGATGTATCGACTATTTCCAAATCGAAAGACTTCTGCAGATATGGCTAGCGGCTTGCACAGACCTGAGGTAGAAACCAGGCACGGCAACGGTAGCAAACAATTCTAGTGCAGTACTCCGTAATTGCTGATGAAACTGCGGCCAACCACCAAGAGATGAACACGGGCCGGAAAAAAAGAAAAGAAGAGAAAAGAAAATAACTGGCACATGGATCCAAGGGACCCCTATCGCATCAATTGGATTAAACTCCACGCGGCTCTTTTACCATGTGAGCCGAAATAAAGCTGCTGCGCCAAGTATTTACTTCATACGGGGTAAAGTTTAGGTAAAGTTTGGATATATCTTGAAGGGTGTACGGAGTACCTCTGTATTAATGAGGGTGTATTAGTAGGGTGTATTAATAGCATACCTATCGTATCCATGTAAATGAGAACCACGCGGAACACAGGCTCACCTTGTGATGCATTTACTTGTACTTATACTCCGTATACTTTGTATGTGTTATATGGCATCTGGGCAGCGCAAGGTACCCCGTATTTTGTATAGATGAGCTGCGAAATGATATCCGACAGACAGCCTTAATAATGGTGGGTGAAGTGAGACAATTAAGCAGTGCCCGATACGGCCAAGTTCTGTTATAACCAACATTGATTAAAAAGATTTACCACATGGTATGTAGCGTAGACCCCAATACTTTCGTATTTCGTAGAGCAAACATTTCCCTGGACCAACGCCAAACGCCATTTCATGTATGTAGAAATAACAATTAATTACCACCCAAGTACTCCGTACTCAGTATAGTAGTACTTGTATATACTTGTACATGGAACGACTCCGAAAACGTGGAATCCGATAAGGCTGTCTGTCAGAGTCCATCCCGGCACGTGGGAAGGGGTCCTGAAAGTGGAGGAAAAACTCGAATGAACACGCCACAAAATGGGCGCCCACCTCAATCGATTTTGAGCTCATGCAAGATGAACCGTGCGCTGGCCAGCCTCTGACAAGCTGAAAATTTGGGAGCAAACATTGTGTGAATCGACAGCTAACTAACGGAGAGCGAGCGGGCAATGATGCATGTCAACTGTCCGAGTTTGCCGATCTGGTTTAAAGACGGAAGTAAAACCGCTTGCCTAGTTGCCTAGTACATAATATAGGAGTAAAAGATTACTAGGGGCTACCTTAGTTGTGGCAGCAGCCGTGAGTAAGGGAGATCCGTGCCTATTCCGTGTATGTACTTCGTATGAGAGAAAACCCGCTGGCATTTAATAATTTTAGATGGCATGCCTAGTGAGTTAGAGTTCCAATCCGTCGTGATGCTAGTGTGCGGCCCAGCGGAGGCCAAGCAGCAAACTCGCCCGCTAATATTAGAGGTCGGTTGGATGAGTGACATAACATTTGAACTGTGTACTTTGTCAGGGATATTTCATTTGAGGCTAGCAAACGCCAGCAAGTCTGCGAAGTGATTCCACATAAGCCGAACTGAATTGAGGGATTTGCATGTCCATCTGCTTGCTGGCGAGTGCTTGTAACCAGGATCCGCTACTCGATACTCTCTGTGAGTCTATTAGAAGACGTTGAAGAGATTGAAACTTCATGGCCCGATGAAGTGTCTTTTCTTTTCTTCCTTCTTCTTTTTATTCTATTTGATTCAAACCTTGATCGCAAGTAATATACTCTCAATGAGAAATTTATGCCAGCCAAAAAAGGCCCTAATGGTTGGAAGGGCTGAAAGCTATAGATTTCATTGGCCGAGGTTGATTAAATAAGCACACCACCCCAGCGCGAGAGAGATATAGAGGAAAAAAAAAAAGAGAAAGGGTAAGTATTTATTCAAAGCACTGTCACATCGTGCATTATGCCAATGGACGGTCGAATCTGGTTGGTTGATGATGGTTAATTGGAGAATAGTTGGTTTTGGCAGAACCACGTGCGTTCCCTGTCCGGGTTAATGCTGGATCCAGGGGCTCCCCTAGAATGGTCTACCTCTGGGGTTGCTGTTCGGGGCTCCAAAACAAGCCACCAAGTTCGATCCGGCGGCGTCGTACCACAGCCGTGTTGGCCGTGGTTGGTCACCAACCACGACCCTAGAGGACGATTGGCGGACCAACAAGTGCTAAGAGTAATTGTATGATACGGAGTACTCATTGTAATAAGTACTCCGTACATACACGATGCCAGGCTGCCAAGTAGCGGGCACGTTTGGTAGGAATAAAAATTCACTTTGAGAGGTTTGGCGAGAGGTGTATGGTTTGGATGATCGTCGCCTGAGCCTGGGTGAATTTCACGGGCCGGCTTCCAATCTCGGAGCTGACAGCTAAAGTATCTAGAGAGTCAGCTGGCGCGAAACAGCACCTGGAAGGGACAAAGATATTTCAATGTGACCAGGGCTTTGAAATGGTGAGGCTGAACACAAATAGGTCATAAGCCAGGGTTTCTCACATATACTAATCACGATTGTCGACCAGCATTACCTCAGGTAGGTAGTATAATTAAAAGTAACTGGAAGTTACGTACCCCAGACTTCGTATAAAGGAGGTACCTACCTAGGTAGTAGCTCTCGCTGCGCCTGATGAAGAAATGCCAACGGGGTATCGCGGATGAGTTTCAGCGAGTTTGTACAAAAGCTTCCAGTCCCGTGTACGGAATACTGCTTGTAATCGATATCAGTGCTGCAAACATACGAGTATGTATGTACATAATAATAGATGATGTTGCTATTTGTATGTACAATCAGCTTCGGCATCTCGCGAGACTGGGGTTGCGGCGCCCTCATCATAACGGGCTGGTATGTTCCATTTTAGAACTCGCAAGGATTGCCATCTTCAAGGGCCATAGAGAGGTCTGTTCTAACCCTGTCCACCCGAGCACCATGTTGCTGGTACTACTTAACACTAATAGCACAATTAAGTTGGCAGTTGAGATGATGGGTCATGAAGATGCTGGTAACATGGAAAGAAGAAAAGCTCCGGAGGAGGGTCTGATGCAAAACGTTAATACTCGTACATACATGGGAGATAACACCAGTGCGCCGCATGTTTGAATGAAACCTGGGTACTGAGGTCCCCCGCTGACTCAGCACTGGCGACAGCCGCAACTTGCACTATTTGGATTATTTTTGCAGCTTCTAGGTACGAAGCGATGTTGGCAGCATCTGTACGCCATGTTTCATGTTGGGATGCAAAGTTAATATAGTTAGGAGGTATTTATCAGGAAAGTAGAGAGTACTTTTTCACGAGCTACTCTTTTTTGTGTCAAAACGATTCTGCCGCACTTTGTTTGGTTACCTATTGAAAGCATTTGCTGGGGTATTGCTTCGGTATGTGGGGTTTTATAATGGGTGCGGTTTTTTAGCGCTCCTCGCAGAGGTTAGAGCTTCACTCAGTGCGTGCTGTTAGAGGGACGCTTGCGCGCTGATGCTGAAGCCGGACGGCGGCGGCGAGTAGTCGCTAAAGGCATGGCGCAGTGGGGACAGGAAATGGGGGGGAGGAGCTTGATAAGGCGCAAGGCAAGGCAAGTACCAGGTAGTAGGTCAAATCAGATCAGGTGTCGAAGCCCGTCGGTGACCCTGTCGGCCACTGCAGAGGAAGAGGAGGGTCTACAAGTACATATTGATGCAAATTTGAATGGGTGCCGAATTGATCTATCAACCCCTGGGGGGCTTGCACTTGGGCGCTATTCGCCGCCCAGCTGCTTCGCGATGCTGCAGAGGGCCGACAAAGTTGAGACATTGAGGCGAAAATCGGCCTGCCATGAGCACATACTTGTACATACATTTACATACAGGTGCTTGTTACCCCGTGCTTTGTACATTCATATGTACATACGTACATGCGTACATGAGTTAGGTAAGATACCTACTACCTTCGGTAGTTTGTACGTACGGATTATGCTGGTGTTGAAACCACGTTAAATATGCAAGCGGTAGGATTCACAGAGAGGGGAGTATCTTTTTTTTTTTTGTCCTTCTCAAAGTCTGGAATTAAAAACTCCGAAGGAAGTTGGAGAAGCATAACGGTCAAATGTTACGAGATACGGAGTTGTGAGCCTTTTTTTTTTCAATAATTTTTTTTCACTTGGTTGTGCGAGGCCGAGACGCGATAGCCGGGTACCTGCTCTGACGCAGCGGGGCGTACAAGTTCAGTATATGCAGATGGTCTGTACGGATTATGATAGACGGAGAATATTCGTACGCATTGCTTTCGTAATGAAATAAAGTACCTACCTTACTCAATAACAATTCTCCATATTCGGTATTTGAAGGGGGGAGGGGGATCAATGGCCTGAGAAACACCCATTAGCTACCTCTGTAACTACTCAGTATGTGTTAGACTGACTACCAAGGTAACTACCTCTCGCTACAAGTAGAATGCAGACAGCCAAGCATCCTTTAACCAACCAGCAGCCCTCACAATGCATTCAGTCAATATGTACGGAGTACGGAGTACATTTACTTCCAGCTGCCCATCTACTCCCGTCGTCTTCACATTCTGTCCTTTTTTTTTTTTGTACTGTCATTATGAGAATCGCACTATATTAATACTTGTATATTCAGCCGCAAACCCTTATCCTGGTAAAAGAATCTTGTACACTTTAAGTAATTTGTCATGTACTGTAATATGAGCCTGCGCACATCTGCGCCGTCTTGTCTTCTTTGATGTGTTCTCCGTCCGTACCAGTCTGTACCTTCACCTAGCAAGTACTAGGTTCTTCGTACACTCTTGTCAGTACCACCAGCAGCGCCTCTTGCATCCTTCTCCGGCGGGCAGGCAAACATCCAAGAAGCCGTGGTTTCCTACGCGGTTGCCTTGGCTGTTGTGTTACCTTTATAGCTTCAAGTTCTTATTAATCCCCTCCTACCTTAGCATTCTTCTCAAAGTACTCCATACTTTTGCCTTATTTATCCCAGCGTACCATCCAGCAGCCTACAGTACAATAGGTTTTATCCGCAACTTTGTACTTCGTACGTGGCTGACGTTAAAAAAGGACAGGCTGGGATCCTAGGCTTGTCTCCTCCCACCACCCACCCCAGCATCAACGCCAGCGCCGCTTAACGCCAATTGGTGCCACTCCTCCGCTCGACCTGTCATCATTTGGTTACTGCTACAGCCACTCCCTAATATCCACCGCCATCTAATACCTACTTGTACAGAGTAGGAGGAGCCCACGGCGACTTGGAGCTCGGATTGGAGGCTCGGATTGAAATCCCATGCCTGCTCGTACATACTCGCACATGTACGGGGTAGCACTCACATTCACACGCCTCGTGCCTATGTGCACGCCAAAGTCTCAGCTCCTCCCAGCACTCTAAAGCAAAAGAAGCAAACTCCTCGTTCACGAGGCTGCTTCCGCGCGCCGAAACTTGGACCGTCCTTTAATCGCCTCGGACCCAAGATTTTGAACGTCTTTCATCATTGGCAGCCTGCTCCTTTTTCCAGCGTCATCATCATCATCAACATCATCATCATCATCATCATCATCATCATTCCTCTTCTTCCTTCTCCTACTCCTCTCCGAGCGTCCTCATCATCTCTCCCCGCAACTTGCTGCAGCTGGTCCTGCTGCGCTTAACCTTTCCAACGATACCTGCCGCTGTCGCTGCCGCCGCCATTTTCTGCCGAAGGGTCCGCCAAACCTCAACCAACCCCCCCAGCTTAGGCGACTCTATCAGAATACCGACTTGTCCCCCTTTCGACCAGCAGAAAAAAAAATAGGGAAAGAAAAAAAAAAAAATCGTCGCCGTCACGAATAGTATCCCAGCATTAGTAGACAGACACCGTTAATGCGTCTGTAATTGGCTGTATGGCAAACCCACCTTTTGGATCCAAATCGCTTCGCCTACCGATTCGTCAAGTCTTGAGAGAACGCCGGCAATCTCGTCACACATCGAAGAGTGCTCAATCGCCCACCATGGGCGGCTGCATGAGCTCTAATAATGATGAAGTAGAGCAGAAGAAGAGGAGCCAAGCAATCGATAAAGAGCTAGATGAAGATTCGAAAAGATTACGGAAGGAATGCAAGATCTTGCTATTAGGTATGTGCTGAGATGGGGTGGTCCATGTGCTTTTGTCGTTTCAATAGGCTTATCCTTCCCTTCTTCTAGGTTCTGGTGAAAGTGGCAAATCGACGATTGTCAAGCAGATGAAAATTATTCACCTAAAGGGATACTCTGAAGAAGAGCTATATAACTACCGACCGACAGTCTTCAAGAATCTTGTCGAATGTGCCAAGGCTGCCATAACCGCTATGCAGCAGTTCAACATAGAGCTAGCACAGGAGGATAACAGAGCACACGCCGACTTCTTGTTAGAGTATCAGGCGGAGTCTGGGCCTCAAGCTCATATCGATCCTCAAGTGGGCCTTGCTGTGCAGGCCATATGGGGCGATGCAGCCAAAGATCAGTTGATGGAGCATCAGACGGAATTCTACCTGATGGACTCTGCAGAATAGTAAGTCGCAGAATGCATCAACGGCGACGCGCGACTTGGTTTATCTTCGGAATCTAATCATGTCGCTCATTTAGCTTCTTCCAGGAGGCAATGCGCATTGTCGCGCCAGACTACTTACCAAACGAGATGGACGTATTACGTGCTCGTACAAAAACCACTGGTATTTATGAAACGCGTTTCCAAATGGGCCAACTTAGCATCCAGTACGTTAAAGCAGCAGTTTTTTTTTTTTTTTTTTTTTCTTCTCCCTTTTTTTTTTTTTTTTTTTTTGAGGGAGGTTGACTCGAGTATAAACACCACAAGGAGAAGAAAGGGGAAAGCAGTTATAAAGAAAAAGAAGAAGAAAAAAACTTACCGTTGATGATGAGTGCTTTACCCAGCCTCTCAGGATAGTGGTTCTGCAAGATATGCAGCACCTCTCTAGCTGTTGACACAGGCACACTAGTATTCTGCCTCTGCTTGCTAGGCTTGAAATTGATCATCAAGCTCAGCATTTCCACCCCCGGCGGCATCATATCCACCACCCTCTCCACCATGTAAAACAGGTGTTGAATCTGCCTCGGGCTGCTGTCGGTGTTTTGCCGACCCGGATTAAGATACTGACATGGCCTCCCCTGGTTATCAAATCCCAAGATGATTTGCTTGCCCGTCTCTTGCTCAGGCGAAATATGGTCAGGAGTAAAGTCATCAATGCCATACTCACGCCGCCATGCCAACGTCGACAGCAGCCGCTTAGCCGCGTCCTCCACCGACCATTTGGTTGCTCGGAGATAGCGCTGTAGGCACTCGCGCGTAAGCCACGCAAATTCACGGTCTGTCAGAGGACCCGACTTGTCCTTTTCTTTGTCGCACTTGATCTCAGTGAAAGCCTTGGCCTTTTCCAGCAGGGCTTCATATTTGGTTTGTTGCTCTGGCGTAAGTTCTGGCCGAGGCACCGCTTTGCTCTCCGGTGTAGGCGCTATGATAGGCGTCTTTCTGGGTCCTGCGGCAGCCATTGTCTTCCCTTTTCTTCCCTTTTCTAGTATATTGTATGACCCGAAATTATCGAATTAGAAATCGTAATCAAAGCAGAATGAATGAAAATATTTAAAAAAAATTAAAAAAAAAAAAAAATAAAAAAAAAAAAAAAATTAATATGTAATGCCCGTTGACGTTGCAAAAAAAAGTTCACTGAGCACAACAGAAGCCGGTGAAGGAATAGATGAAAAAATGAAGCCTCGTGAATCCCCCTTTATCGTCACACATAAACCCCCTTTTTCTTTATTTGTGATATTTGTCCAACAGTGATATCAATGAAAATCTACTTGCTTTCTACCGCTGCTCACAAAAGATGAAGATGATGAGAAAGAAGATCTTCTTTTAATCTTCTCCTGCTTCACAAGAGTACTCCGTAGAAAGAGTTAAGAAAATAAAATCAAAAGATCAAAGAGGTAAGTAAGAAGAAAGATAAAAAAAGGAAGAAGATAGAAGAAAAGGGCTTTTTAACGTGGCTAATTTTACTTTGAACCCGCTGATGAGCCGCCCGACCGCCAGTTAATTTCCACTGAGAAAAACCCCCTGCGTCTTCCGATTTTCTCGGCCACGACCGCTGCCGAGCCACGCCACTCAGTTCAGGCCTTTTATTTTATTAGTGTTATCTATTTTATTAGTTATCTTCGTATTCGGTCTCTCGAGTTGTGCTACCCTATAGCCTATCTCCTTATAATGCAATACAAGGGAGGGTCTATTCGGATTACAACTATCTATCTAATAAGAAGAAGAATAATAATAACATTTATATTTATTTACTTTCTCTTCCCTTCTCTTCAATACCCCCCTTGAATTGCCAAGAATGCAATTTCTATTCCTTTACAGAGTATTACTCCGTATTCTGTACTCTCTGTATTCCGTACAACATGATCAATCGGAAATTTCGTCTTACTCATCCAAAAGCTAGCCTCAGATTTGCCTCCTTTATATATAAATATATAATATATGCCTTGGCAAGGAGTAATAGATAGTGGTTACTACATATAGAGTAACAATAAGAGCTGTATGACCACTGCAAAGCACTCCAGGAATAATGAAATGTCTAGATAATGCATCTCCGAGGTGATACAAATATTAATTCCGAGACCAACTACATGGTATGTATGTGTATTATGCTTGGTTGTTGGCGGCTACTCTACACTATAACGGAATACTCTGTATAACTTCAACCCGAAAAGCCCTCGATCAAAGGAAAAAGAATACGCCATCTGCTCTTATTAATTACTTGTGAGACCAAAGAATAGAATAATAATAAAAAATAGTCTCGTCTACTCTTACTCCATGCCCCTTCCAAACTAAACTAATTAGATCCATCCATCAATCCGCCCTTTATTGCTCTCCCGGAACGCTCCCATCGCTAGAAATTTATGCCGGTTTTCTATAGATTTTGTTTTGTTTTTCTTTCGTAACCTTCATCGATTTCTCGTCTTTGACTTTTTCTGCGCCATTGAAACAAGAATTTAGGGGCCCAATTTCCTTCCTCCCATTTCTTTTTCTTCTTCATGTGTCTGTCTTTCTTCTTGTACCAAAAAAAAAATTAAAAAAATCTTGTATTTTCACTAACCTGCAAGCGCCGTCGTACGTATGTGTCTCCCTTTGACATATACGATGCATTTAATAGATAAATGGAATCCAAATTAATAACCTGCCCTGCTCTTCTGCTAGGGCTTCTTGTGTGGCTTTCTCGTCATTCTTTCTTGTATCAGCTGCTGGCTCGTTGCCATGTCGAAACCACAAATATGTGTTAGATAGAACAGTCTATTCATCTTGAGTTAGTAAAGCTGGCATTCTTCATGGTGGCCTGAGATGAGACTTACTTCTCCTCTGCCAACTCTCTCTGTCGCACGTCTTCGAATCCTTGTTGACACTGCATCCAAGCAGTAGCTCGCTCTTTTGGTTTAATCTTCTTTACCCATAGTCGAAAGTTTCCCGTCACAGGCCGGTGATCGCTCACCTTCACTTCATGTCGTCTATAATCTAATTGTTGTAGTCGACCACGCCCTCGGAACAAAACTCGATCACACCATGCGGGGCTTCTTCGTTTTTCGCTAGTATCGTATGTGTCTGTTCCTACATCGTACTTGTATGTTGGTGCAAAAGTGATGGGCAGCTCCTCAAACGCTCGTAGTCTTAAAGCCGGATTGCGGCGACGCGCTACCAGTAACTGGTCACGCTCAAGAAGCTTTGCCAAGTTATTTTGTTCTACGGCTTTAACCACCGTATCTCGCGACATGGTGTCGATGCGGTAATTGAGGTCGCCGTTAAGAATGCAGAGTTCATGATCAAGAATCATGGAGCCATCTCCACCCCCACTGAAACTATCAACTCGAATCTCGGTATCCCGTTCAACAGGAAACAAGGTAGCCTCGAGGATTGCCGCAGCATCGTTGTGGCGTGAGCTAGCCTGTGTCTGGCCTGCTGCTAAATGGCAGTTAACGAAACAGAGAGACGTGTCGTCTACTTGGAATCGGACGGCAACAGCCCCCTTATTCCCATGCAGGCCACCCATACCTCGCTTTACTTCAGCGCCGCTTAGATGCGTGATCCTGTCTCTCAATGACGACTTGACGAATATGCAAGTAAACAAGCCCACCATGGGTGCGGTGTGGAGAAGATGATACAAATCATCTGCCGGCATATAGTCGTCCAAGGTTTTGAGTAAAAAGTCCCGCCAGTCCCTGTATTGGTGGCTCATGCGTTCCTGGTCTGGCCCCTCCTTCTTTTTCGACTTCAGCAATCGTTTTGCTGTTGCTGTCTTGTCTTCTAGGTCCACGAGTTCTTGGAACCCAAAGACCAAGATATCTGGTGAGCCGCTCGATTGCAAAAGATCTTGGAAGAATGTAGCATCGCCATCTGAATATCGGAGACTATGCGGTGTGGAGGCACCAGCATTCCACGTAAATATTAATGCCTTTATCTCGTCAAAATCGCAATATGTTGTATCTTTAGATTTCATTTCGTCTTCAAGCCAGTCGTCTTGTAACAGGCCGTCCCATACTTTGATCCGACTATCTGCGCCTAGGGAGACAACTTGTAAATGCTCTAATTGATATGAGCTGGCGAAATCAGCCTTCATCTTCAAGATTGTACTGTCATGTGCCTGCCATTCCTTTAGAATGACCCACGGCGTCTGAGCAACGTCATAGACGCAGACTTTCCCGGTATTGTATCCTGCCCAGATATAATGGCCGACGCCTGCAAGCGTGTTAATTTTCCACGTGCTGATGCTGACAATCAACTTGCAAGAATAGTCGGATGTAGAAATGACGCTGATTTTCCCATCAACATGTCCCAAGAAGACTTTGCCTGGATGGCTCTTCATCAGCGTTCCTGAAGTTATATCCCCAGCTCCCTCCACTACGATTGGCCTCGCCAATACCTGAAAGGGGGTATGATTGTCTCGGGTAGGGGCAAATATCCGTAGCTGCTTCCCAGCCGCTTGCCAGAGCTCATCCCCAACCACCATTGAAAAAGTTTCGCCCTTGGGCATTTTAAAAGTTTGATGCGGTGATGAGTTTAGATTTGGTTCTCCGTCGCCATCAGGACCCCAGACGTGAAGATTTCCGCCTTCATCAACAGTCCACAGTTCGTTCAGATGCCGATATATCTTGGTGACTTCCGATTTCCCATGAACACCCGCTTTGCTCACTAGTATGCGCTGCGTTGGAACCTCAACCTCCATAATCTCCCCTAGATTAGTGCCAACCCACACCCTGGAGCCTTCTTGATCAGGGTCTGCACAAGGCTTGAACGATACGGCAGTGGCCTTTACACCTTCTGTATGTGCCAGACTGACGATCTGCTCCCCATCTAAAAGACTCCATACCCTAGTCAAAGGACCACTCGTGCAGACATATTGCCCGCAGACGTCGAAAATACGAGGGTCATACTTTGGTTGAATCTCATAGCAGCCCTTCTTAATAAATGGCGGTCGGCGGTTGGTGCTCGAGCTGTCGGGATATGTTGTTATTTGAGTTGGGGGTTCAGACTTTAGAACGAGCCCTTCAACCGGGACAGGCGTCGGAAGATGCTGTACAGCGACAGTAGCTGGTGCAGCAGCAGCAGCAGCAGCAGAGGAACGAGCATCTGAGGTAGCACGATCTGCTAATGTATCCATTGTCTTGGAACGTCCGTGTGTCTTACTAGCTACTAAGGGTAGCTGTTGGCCAGTGGGATTAGAGACGACTCGGTTGGTGGTGGAAGATGGAGGCGGTGGAAGTGGAGTAGAAGTAGCAATCTGAGCATCATTTTGAGGAGTTGGTCGTGGCGGTTTAGGGGGCGGCTTCATTACATTATTTGATATTGGTTGTGAAGGAACATCAATAGTTTGCGGTCGTGCAGGTAAGGCAGGACGAACGCCGCCAGTTATCTGGGGAGTGATGGGGGCCCTGGGCAAGCCATTGAGTTCTCCTTCTCGTACTTTCTTCCGTACAGATACCCAGTGACGGGTGGCTGGTTGTTCAAATGCTCCTGCAATTTGTTTCGTCCTGCTCAGTGTATCGGTTTGCTGCTGTGGTCTCGGTCGCATGGGCAGTTCTGGAGGGATTTCTTCTCCCTTGACTTCGGAGCTTCTCGGGGGACTACCAAAAGGAGAGGTTTCCTGGGAGCGACTAGGAGTCGTCACAAGTGATCGGCCTCCCATCTCTGCCTGAGCAGCTACCCTTGTGGATGCCTTCTCTGATCGTGGCGCAGGTGGCGGCGGTGGTGCAGGCTTGCCTTCTTTCTCGCGCTTCCACTCAGCAGATCGTCGAGGAGGCGGTGGTGATGGAGGCTTCGAAATTCCTTGTCCCGGTGAGCGCGGCGTAACGGTACCGCTGCCACTACTACCAGCGGGAGTGATCGGTCGGCTTGGTAGTTTGAGCGGTGTTGGAGATCGGCTAGACGTGGCTGAAGTAGAAATGGCAACCGGATCCAGGAACGGTGACCGCTCTCCCGGAGCAATGTTCAAAGATTCCCCTTTTGGGGGTGATTGGGGAGGCTGAACTGTAACTGAAGGAGGAAGAACAGCTAGCCCCTGAGACTTCGTCGCAACAGGCGGTGGCCGCGTAGAGAGAGGCGGCGGCGGCGGCACTGGTGCCCCTCTATCTCGATTCGCAGGAGAGGCCGTTGCAAATGCTCGATCCTTTAGGTTCGATGGTTTGACTGGCGTAATCGGAGAGACAGGAACAGGTACAGCCTCTTCTGGAGGCTTGAGATTTCGTAATCTGTCTGGCTTTGGTCCAGGCGAGAGATTTCGCGGCTGAGGAGGAGGAGACTGCGTTTGCGGCGGGGGATTGACTTTGTTCATGTTCTCAAATCGGGCAAGGAGGGAGGAGACGGGCCTCTAGTAAAGAGAACATAGCATCAGTGTCACATTTTCCTCTCTAGTAGGGGAGAGAGAAAGAGAGCTTACAATGGAGGAGCCATCAGGCCCGTTGCCTTCTGTCTGGTCCATACCGGGGGAAGACATGATTTCTCGACGGTGGGGTTCTGGGCAAGACTACCCATTACACCCACAGCTTTGGCCGCCTAGTAAATCATACACACATCAAAGAGATGGAACGAGTCTCTCGCAGAGCATACAGCAAGTGATTGAAATGCTTATCGGTTTCTCGTACGAATAAATGCGGAAATCGGTGAGGTTTAGGGGGGACCTTTTCGGGGGAGCGAGGGGATCGCGGTGACGAAACCGGTATCAAGCGTAAGACGTAGCCTCTTTTAAGGGGATGAGGGCACTCTGGTAATGCCTAATGGTTGAGAGACCAGCAGTTGAGGCACAAAAACCCTTCAAGTTCACGGCGAGGAATGGAAAAAAAAAGGGGGGGGGAGGGGGAGTTCTGCAGCTGTCTTGGTGGTGAAAAGCTTCCCCAAGTTCACTGAGGTTGCTTGCGTGTCTTTAGAGGTTTGGTATGGATGATCTATGTCATATCTAGAAACCGGAGTTTTAATTAGCACTGTAAATTGGATCTCGGCAAAGAAGCCCCTGTACAGTGTGAATCAAGTTATGCCCTGTCAGAGTACAAACAAGTGCCAAGTGGCGGCGTCTGAGCGCTAAAATTGAACGCCCGAGACCCTGTAATTGCCTCCCGAAAGCCGTACCGGAGCCTCTGACGCTCACATGCGCCGCAGCTGAAGCCACCAAGGCGAAGCTGTTAGCAGCAGTTCTTGGGGGCCAATTACAGGTAATATTGAAATTCCTTGCTTTGCTAAACATTTTGGTTTCTTTTTGTCTCCAACTGTCCCGATATTCAACAAGCTCCTAATTCTACCGCATTACTGTAACCTTCGCAATGAACACTGTAAGTGCTTTTAGTTCCAGCATTGAGAGATCATTTGCTTACCTTTGTCTTTACAGGTTCGATCTTTCTGGTACAAATCCCACCATCCCTCTGTTGTTCCGTTGATTTAAATCATCATTATGCTAACAAGAAGCTCTCTTTCTTCTTCTTTCTAGGCTCGGATGGGGCTCCCTCTGTGTTGGTATGGCAATGACATCCTATACTTTCCGTCTAAATCTTCCTCAACTGATACATCGTTCTAGCCGGCGCCGGAGCCTACTATTTCGCCAAGCAGCAAATCCGAGCTGAACGCCAAGCCAAGCTCGAAGCGCACCGCCAGAAGCAGGCAGCCAACAAGCTCTTTGAATATGAAGGAACTTCAGTTTCTGCAAGCGCTGGGGCGAACAACGGTGGACCTGCAAGGACCGACAATGCCGGCTCACCAAGTCAGGAAGCCAGTAGCGATCCTGCGGCGACAAGACATGCGCCAGCAACAGAGACGCAGCAGGTAACCGAAAAGAGTAAATATGAGAGCGCTGCGCCATATCGTGCTCGTAAAGGAGACCGGCTTAGTTAAAGAGCGCAAGGAAAAGTTCAAACGGAGTTGATCTTGTTGGCGTTATGCTTGGTATTCATGCTTGGCACTTGTATATTATCATTGGATCCCAAAAGTTACCCGTCTGCAGTGTTATTTCTGGTCTTTACATCTTCCACGAGCGAATTCAGATCTATACTTGAAAATTCACATCAAAAAAAGACTTTTCAAAGACTTGCAAAGTAATAATAAGTACTCTTTATGTTGGAGGGATGTGAATTGGACAATGTGGTAAAGAAACTAGAGTACCACAGTTACCGGAGCATGTAAGCGGCGATTTTTACGCGGGGGGTTTCTTTTTTCTTTTAAAGCTGCTTCTTCTCCAGGGAGGAGAGAGAGTCATGTGGACTCTTAGAGTAGTAGAGTTTGATTTTGGCAATCTAGGATTATATTATAAAGAAAAAAAAAAAAAATTCACAGCCCTATTAATCACACCTAAAGCTCCAATCTTATGCTGCCGTTGAAGTCTCAAGACAGCTCACGAGCTAACGTGTTGGTGTTTCTCCGAGGCTTTTCCGATCTTGCGACAAACTCTCCAGCCAACTCGAGGTGCTAAGAATAAAATCACAACTCCTTCATCCACTCGGCTTTAACTCACTTTCCAGACTTTGCAGGGAACGATTTCTCACACCCTTTTTGGGTGCCTGCGTATTCGCCTAAGATGGCATCTCCAGAGTTAGCCATTACCAAGGCAACTTTGTCGGCAACCCTCTTTCGCGCTGATCCGATCTCTCTCAACCGCGCCGCAGTAGACACATTCTTCTCGCTGCTAGACAACGCCATTATCCAGTGCTCTCGCCAGAACGTTCAGGTTTGACTCATTGCTCGCAAGCATTTGTCACATCCGCGCTCAAATTACTAAACTCCCCTGGGTAGAAATGCAAGGCCTGGATAGTCGAAAATATTGTCCCTTCCACCGCGCGCTGTACAGCATTGGGCAAGTTCTTGGCTGTGCTATCAAAGAATTTAGCTGTGGACAATGATGGAAAGCGCCCAAGTATCAAGAGGCGGAGGCTTCATCTTCTCTATATTGTTAATGATGTCCTCTTCCACGAAGTTATACGCCAAAGTAACCGCAAGCTGGGAGAGCTATGGACCGGAATATTGCCCGCGTTAATTGGAAACGCCGCCGCCTTCGACAATTGCCCCAAGCATAAAACCAAGCTTGATAATCTGATCAAGCTTTGGGAGGAGAAGGAATATTTTGCACCCGAATTGGTTACTCAGCTCCGCACAGCCCTCGCCAATGGCTCTGCTGAAATTACTGCTGTTAACCTGGAGCTTTCCGAAAGCTCACTTAAGCTTGCCAAGGACGCGCCATACATTATACCTTCCTTCCATGGAGACGCTTCCATTCCGTGGTACGATCTTCCTGCTGGCACTTGGCTACCTTACATCACCCCGAATTCTACTAGGCCCATGGTCCCAGATCAGATCCGCCCCATTCAATTAGCAGCGGGGCCTGCTGAGAAGCAACTCGTGGATGCTGTCAAGATGCTGCTTACAGACGCAGACTACATCTACTCCAAGGATAGTGAGCCAAGCGATGACCTGCACACGGGTTTGAGTGAGCTAGGTGAACGCATTGTTTTGGATGAAATTACAGGTGAGGTTATCGGTGGAGAGAGCTACTATGGCTGGTCACGCCAATTTTGTGAGCGTATGAGAGGAAGACTGAAGAAATCTACAAAGTCACCCATAGCTGGCTCACAATCTCCATCGAAAACGCGGCTGAGGTCAAGATCAAGAAGCTTTTCTCAAGATAGATCGCGAAGCTCCTCTCCCCCTTCATTCAAACGACCCAGGCTCTCGTCGCGCTCTCGAAGTCGCAGCCGTCAAAGAGATCGATCGACATATAGTCACAGTCGGAGCCGCAGCAGCAGTCGCAGTCGCAGTCGCAGCCATAATCGAAGCCGGAGCTACAGTCGCGACAGTCGGAGCCGCAGCCCTAGCACCCGGGGTCGAGATCACGATCGCAGTCATAGCCGTAGCAGTCGGAGCCGGAGTCCACCTCGAGGACATGGCAACAATGACCGGTCTGACTCAAGGTTTCTCTCGCTGCCACGCCAGTACGGTGATCGACCTCCTCAGCTCCCCTCCCAGCCGCCCCTACCCCCCCAACCTCCTCACGTGCCACCTATCCCATTTCCGCCTTCGGAATTTCCATTTCAACCTCCGCCTCCGCCTCCGCCTCCTCCACCAGGATTTCCTCACCAGTGGTCACCTAATGCAGCCCCCCTCCCTATGCCGCCGTACGGCGTACCTCAGGAGGTCTGGATGGCTGATCCCGCTGTGGTAGCTCAATTCATGAATCAATGGGCTGCAGGCTCTGTACCTCACCCTCCTTTACCCCCTCCACAAAATAGTCTTTATGGACGCGGTAACGGCGGTTATAGGGGCCGTGGAAGAGGCGGGTACGGCCGCGGCGGCTATCGAGGGCAATATTGATCTTCCATCTACTTCAAAGATGCCAATTTATGATGCAGGTGTTCTAGCTATGGCAATTGACAGGAGAGATTTTTGTGTTGAACTTTTTTAACTATTGTAGACTCGAACTTCGAGATAAATTTGACTGGTTTTTTTTTTAGCAGCTGAAATTAGTGTAATATTAGAAACTTTACCTATTCAAACTTGAGATAGAAGAAAATGATAGCTCTACTGAATGCTAATACGATCCATATTGAAAACACTAGACTCGAGCGTCACATAACTTTGAAGCTTCACTGCATATAGAAAACAATTCAAGCAAAAAAAAAAAAAAATTGAAATCGAAGATGTAAGAGAAGAAGAAGAAAAAGCAAGTAGTCTATCCGAATTGAGCACGCAGCCACGTTTCCCTTTCCTCTCCCGCCACTACTTATCAAAAACCTCTCCCTCTTCGTGTCCATCGATCTTCAGTCGAAAAAAAGGTTATAAAAAAAATAGGTAATAAAGGGCTTTTCTCCTTTCTTATCTTCCCTTCTCGCATGGGAAATACAACCGCTGTCTACCAGCATACTTCTTCTTCAACATGCTTGGCATCTATGCACCAGACACTTTTTTTTTTCCCCCATACCCCCCATGTTCAAAGGGCACGTTAAGAATCTTCTTCTTTTTCTCTTCTTCTCTTGTCCTTTGCTGCAAAGAGTTAAAAAAAAAAGATAAAAAATATTATTGGATCGACCCCCGTCGTACATGAATCCTGCTCAATATCGATGTTTGCAAGTCTGCCTGTGCAGATAAACATGAGAAAAGGACGAAAAGAAAAGGAAAAGAAAAGAAAAAACAAAATTCATCAACATTACTTGAGTCACGGCCCCTTCGTGGTCCCATCAAGCAAGTCCCTGTAGCCTAGCTCCGATGTTGATTTGCCATCCAAAAATTCTCCCATCTACCACTAAGCGGCCCATACTCCCGCAGCACAACATCAGTACTTTTGAGGAATCGCTCACATGGCGCCTAGATACTATATAGACTCCTTTTTGTCAAAGCAAGTCTCAGCAAAGAGTAGCGTTGGGCGGAGGATCATTGAACGGACTAAATCAAAAAGGGATAAAACCAAGAGTTAGGGGCCGTCGGGTGAAAGAGCTTATTGATCACACTAAAGGCTATCTGCTTCGGGAAGACCCTACGGAACTTTGTCGCTCATGGGTGTTCTGTTGTCGTCCAGCGGCGTCTTGAAGTTGTAGAGAATCAAGGCGTTTTTGGTTGTCTTCAGTGACTGGATCAACCTCGTCGACTCGTGGTAGGGTTCCTCCCTGAGCTCTGCCAGGGGTAGGAGCATCAGCAAGGCCCAGTGATGCTCTCCGCTCGTCGGCTTGTTGGGATAAAGCGGCCCATTTGCGCTCCCGCAGAGCTTCTCGGGCTGCCGCGCTGTTTTGCTGCTCCGTGTATTCATGAGAACAATCGTCAAAGAGCTGAGGGTTAATTTCCATAAATAGTTTCATGGCATTGTACACCATGCCGTGAATCGTTCTAGCCCATGTCAGTCACGTAATGCTTTCGAGCCAATAATTATCAACATACCTATTCCAGTGGCCCTTTGAGTTTTCATAGAGAGGAGCAAACATGATAGGGAGGATAATCTCCACATTATCGCTTACGAGATTGCAGAAGTATTCGTTGTTCCAGAAGTACAACGCACGCTCAGCGACCTGGAAATGTGGGCTAGCAACGGATTTGGCAAGCTGGTGGAACAAAGGCTCCTGGACCTTGGCGAATTCGGCCGGATCCATGACTTCAAAAATATCCTCAACCTCGTTCAAGAACATGACCTCCTTTGTGCTATTAACCTTTGGCCAGTAGCGTAAAAGTCCAAGAACAACCTAAACGTTTTTGTTAGCATGTTATTTGGGTACCATTCAATATTTTGGATTTTGGACCGGTCTCCTTACGTCTTCAGTGAGGGATGCATCTTTTTCCAGGAATTGAACAATACAATAAGCAAGTTGGGGGTGGTACATGCTCAAGCTCTTGGGCTTGTGCAGGGGAAGCAAGACGCGGGTCAAGAAGATCTTGTGCTCTTCCTTTAGAGGCAGTGCGAAACCATTGATAATGGAGCCCAGAATCTCTAGAAGCTCCGCAATGCCATTGAATCTCTCGGTTTCATAGGTGAATTGGAAGAAGACATTGTTGATTGATCGTCGAATGAAGGATCGGAGATTGAGGAATTTGCCGTAGATGCGGTGAAGGGTCGTCTTCAAGAAATCTCGCTCTCGAGGATCCTCAGAGTCAAAGAGGTCCAGCAGCTGAAGCACAAAGCTGTGATCGATGTATGCCTTGGCAATGTTGGTGTTGAAGTCCTGACTTTCAATAAAACGCAAGAAGAACTCGTAAACGACCTGAATATGCGGCCAAGCGACCTCCAAGACAGGTTCATCCTCCTCCGGATCGAATGCCTCACCTTGGGGGTTTAATGGAGGCGGGATTGGTCGAAAAAGGTTCTTGCTAAACATCTCGACGACCCTGGGATACATGGGTTCCGTAATCACCTGTCTGTTGTTGGCAACGTAATCCAGAAGCTCGTGAAGAGCTAGTCGCTTGATCTCCTTGGCCTTCATGTCACCACTAGCGTCGTTAAAGTCAAAGATGACATTGCACTGATCAATCTTCTGCATAAACAGCTCCTGGCGCCTGTTAGGCGGTACCTCGTGGAAGCCTGGAAGCTTTTCCAACTCGCGATGGGCAGAGATATCAAAACGGGATGAATGCTGTCGTTTTGGCGTCCGCAAACCCTCTGGAATGGCATCTCGGTTGTCCATGCGATTGATCATGAGAGACTTTTGGCCAGCCTTGGGAGGTGCCAATTCGTGAGGCATCGTCTCGGTAGCCCCAGGGGGAGGGATGTGCTAGATGAGATGGATTAGCATCGACGCTGATAATAGCAGGTTGCAAAAATTGTGACGGAGACCTACACCTGGGGTCGGACTGATGACGACAGTTGGAGGAACTCTGGCACTAGAATTGGCGCCATTAGGACTTGCGCTGCCCATCGGGCCAAATCGATCCGGGAGACCCTGCCCAGAAGCACCAGCTAGACCCGAAGGCTGTCCAGCACCGCCATGGTCACCTCCAAGGCCAGAATTCGGTGGCAACGGCTTGTTGCGTATATCGTTGAGGGTCGATGTCGAAGATGATGGGGTCAGCACTGGGGACTGATTGGAGTCTCGAGACGAGGGAGACGAGGTCCCGTCCTTGGAATCCTTATTCTTCTTGGAGGACTTTGTGGCGTCTTTGCCTCGCGAGAGCTAATAGAGGGTGACAAAACTGTATCAGCTGCTGGTAGCCAGACAGAGAGAGTTGCTGGTAGCACCTAGGGAGCAGTATGTGTCAGGGGATGGGACTCACAACTCTTTGGCTAAACCGCTTCATCTTGGCCAGCAAATCTGTTGTCTATCTCCTCGAGGATAACTATATCAAAAAACCGGACGCCGTCCAGCCAACTCCGTAGCCGCAGTGGGGTAGCAAGGCAACACAGTTCGGAATGCGGAGCGGAGGGTGAGGCGAGGCTAGGCGGGTGAAGGGGGGCAACACCAGCTATGCCGAGAAAAACGGACGCAGTCGGACTACGAAGGCGCGTGTTAGGAGAAGCGATGATCTTTTTTCCCCTGTTTTGTTGGACGTCTGTGTACGTAGTAGGTAGAGGCGATTTTTCGATTTTGAGGGGCAGGGGGGGGAAAGAATTTAGAGAGCCTGGCCGAGTTGTCGTTCAACGCAGGAACGCGGGTCACAAGGAGCTGGCCGAAGAGAGCAAGCAAGAAGCAGGGGTATATGATGTGGTCAACCTGGTGCGATGGTAGTCGACTGACCACCAACAAGCAGGATTGGGGGCGGTCCTAGCCTGGCGCAGTATCAACGGCCCTCAGCGAATTTGACCAATTGTTAACCGGTCGCGCAGTGTCGGCGTCGGGAGGCTTCGCAGCAACGATGCTTGTTGTTATTTTTATTTTTTTCGCCGTAGTTGTCGTTGTCGCCGCTAGAGAGAGTGGAAGAGAGAGAGAGAGATGGAAAGATAGAGATAGGAAGATAGAGAGCGTCAGTGGCTGCTTGGATTGCTAGCTGCAATGTTCAGATCAGATCAGAGGAGCTAACAAACAGACGGCCCAGCAAGCTTGGAGGTTAGCCGTCGAGGCATTGACGCGGGGGAGTTTTGCTATTGCTGAAGGCCACCTCCAAATTAGTAGGTAGGTAAGTAAGGTAGCTTACCTGGTACTGTTGCTCCGTACCAAAGCGACCAATGTTAAACGCTCCTATCTGCTCCGTAGGGCTCTGTCGGGTACCTGTTCAGCGATCCGAACAGTGGAGGTCTTTAGGTAGCTCAAAATAAAAGGGTGCTGAAGAGCAGGGTAATAAAATATATTTGTATCCGTCAATAGTTATTGAATTCTCAAGTTGCTAGCAGAGAACAGGCAGTCATTAGACACTAAACGGATAGACCCGTAGCGTGGAGCTGCCCTAAGCCGAGAAGCAACTGGGAATCAATGAGAGAATAAGAGAGAGGAGAGGGAACGGACGATGCCAGCTTCAGGCAGTCAAATCTGCTAGTGTGCGCAAGTCAATGGGCAGGACACCTTTCTGTTGCTCCTCTGTTACAGCGGCTAAGGTTGTCGTCCTGTCTTAGCTGCTCTGCCTCTCGAGTACATATAATAGTAATTATCGTTGCTGTGAGGGTCTTGTACAGTATCTTTTAGCTCTATTAGATACTGTGAAGATGCAGTAGCAACGGCCAGGATCTTGGTTGCTGTTGGCCAATCGGAAGCGCTGAGCTCCAAGTTTCAAACACTGCCCAGCAAGCGCGTGATGCGTAAATTACGTATCTCCTAACTGGGGGCCTCCTTTAGCGGTTGCAGTGGCACTGTATGGTACAGTACGTCGCTACTGTGCACTGTATCCCAGCCCATTCCAGCTTAAAATTGTGTTTCAGCGACTGCTGCCGCTTTTTAGTCATTTACAGGGGTGTTCTTCGGCATCTACATAGCTCTTGAAAACGCTTTTTTGTATTGATGCTATTTATTTAGCTGAGCTTCAACTCCGATATAAAAAATCAATTAGAGAAAAATAAAATACAGACTCAACACGATGGATTCTCCTCATGAGGAGGATGTAAGAAGCGTCAGCTCAGAAGGTATCAGCCGAAATATAGTTCAAGACACCAACCGTGAGGACGGCGCTCCTCGATATGCCATACCGCGTAGGGAACTCACTGCAGTTGAGATTCCGGCTGTTGTTGAGAATATCGATCGAGCTGTCAAGGCTTTTGGTAGGGTATCTTCTTTAAGACATGTGAGTGCTTGATCCATTGCTCAGATGGTCCATCCTCCTCCTCCTCCTCCTCTTCCTCCTCCTGCTCCTCTTCCTCCTCCTGCTCCTCTTCCTTGCCCACTCATAAGCAAAATTAGGTCCTAGATCCTATGAGGAACTCAATACCGTTGTATATAAATCCAGAGGAACCCTTTTGCCCGCCTATTATGTCACATAATGCTCGGTCTCACAACATCGTGCTTAAAGTAACAGTCCCTAAGCGAACTGGGAGGAAGCGCAAACGAGGAACGAATGGCCCTTGGCAAGGAGACGTAGACATCCAAGACGGCGATGCCTCAGAAAATGTTCTTTCTATAGGACGTCTCGATGATCCAAGGCTCTTAAGATGCAAGCTGGCTGACAATGTCGATAAATATCATGTGGAAGCAGTGGGCATGATCAAGCACACTCATCGCTTCAGAGGCCTAGCTGATTTCTATTGGGACATGGACAAATCATCATTGGCGCAAAGATTTGTTAATCAAGTGCTCCCCGGAGACGGTACGTCCTTCTTTAATTCGTATTCTATTCTCCCATTTCATTTGTGTATATTGACATTCGGCCGTAGTCGAGAAGATTAAAGAGTTTTCATTTACACCCGGCGTCGACCAAGGTTCAGATGTTGATATTATACCACCGCCTATTTTTACTCATATGAGTTTGCCATTCAACTACTTTTATTCACAAAATCCTTATGTTCGCACGACAGAGGATGGCGGAACCATTAATATGACAGCAGTCAAGCAAGTAGGTCACTTTATAGGGACTGAGGATCCTGCCCCTGCAGGACCCCAAATACCTCCAGATATGACAGATCCGCGTATGGTGGAAGTTATCGCTCAGCTTGAAGAAGCCTTTGAAGATCGTCCAGTCTGGACTCGGCGATCCCTGCTGAACCATCTTGCTGGCAAGCTTCGAAATTGGAATGAGCTGAAAAAGTATCTCAATTATGCAGCTTACCAGTTTAAAGGTGGTCCGTGGAGAGACGGCGTTGTTCCTTATGGAATCGATCCTAGAACCGACCCCAAGTACCGCATTTACCAGACTCTCATGTTCAAGTTACCAAAACAAAAACGTGCCCGGAAAGACCAGACGTGGCAATCTCTGCGGAGAGCCCAGATGGGTCGAACAAAGGAGTTTGTGGAGGAGTTATCAGCCAGCCACATGTTCGATGGAGAGACATATCATACCGATGGTAAAGTATGGCAGGTGTGCGACATCACAGACCCTTTACTTCGCGAGCTATTGGACAATGCAGATATACGTCCGACATGGGACATCAGCAGCGGGTGGTATCACGGTGGTTTGTGGGCAAAAGTCAAGGCCATCATGAAGACGAAGCTCGTAGCTATCCAATTTGGCCGGCAACTGACCAAGGAGGATTTTGCTCCAACACTGCAATGTGGAGATCAAACACCTATTCGGTCAACATCGGCCACCTTTCACCTGCCGCTACCCAATTTGCATTTAACGAATGAGGAGCTCACTCAGCTTCGAGGTCGAGAACCGTCGAAGAAGAAAAGTCAGGTATACAATGTCAGAGTCCGTCCCCGCACAAGAAGACTTGATATCGAAGCAGAAGGACACTCAGCCGTTACAGTTCATGATGCCAAGGCAGATGCAGGTGTGGGTGCGGACGTGGATGCAGAAGCTGAGGCGGCCAGCATACTTGGCAGAATGGATTCCCAAAGCGAAGACTCTGAGGTTGCTAGTGACGATGATGAAAACGAGAACGGCTCTGAAGAGGAAGAAGGCGTGGAGCATACTAATTTTGAAGTAGACGAGGACGATGAGGATGGTTTGGATAGAATAGATGACGAAGATTAGATATAGATTACACTAGGAATTCCCAACTCAAGTTGATGGAAGCTTCATCCAAGTATTAGGTCTCTTTATCATTGTCACGGTTTCAAATATGGCGTGCAGGTTAGGAGGAAAACGTGCATGTGTTTCAGGTACTTTGATGCCATGGCGTTTGCCTCCCTATGCAGCCAGCCATAGATGCCTATCAACACAAAAAGCCGATTATCATATATAAATGCCTGCGTGTCTAAGCACCCGCACCCTGATTCACTGTCACCTGCCCCTGCCCCTTCCCGGACCACTTCGATTCCAAGGTTGCCTGAGGCCATCTTCCCTGCTTTCTTATCTGAAAGCCGTCCGTTTGTCGAGAGATCTCTCGCACAAAAAAAGATGTCTCTTTCTCTTCAAATTTGTTTTCCTCCTCTTTCCTTGTTTTCGACTCAACCTCACTTTCGTATTTTCGATTCATCGTCATTTATCTACTCGAACGAAAGAAAGTCGAAGCCAATGCTTAACCTCTAATAATTATCGCACTTGCAATTATCGAATAGAAGTCCAGCTTCTTAGGATCTTTTTTTATCATCCCAATTTACGTTCACGATCAACGAATATGGGTTCAATCCATCCCTTCTCTAATGGTCCATGGCTTTGCAAGCACTGCGACAAGCCCTTCTCATCCAGGGATGACTTAATGAAGCATAAGGAACAAAGACGGGATGATGACAAAAGTGATCACATTCACTGCAAATACTGTGGACGTGATTTTCAGACTTTGGTGGGAGAAATGCGCCATATGCAACTGGTTAGTCGGATGGGCCCTTTCTCAAGAGACGGACTACATCTCTAATGACAAAGTAGGCACATCCTCTTGAGCAAAACCTCGACTGTCCTGGCTGTGGTCATGGCCCATTTACACGCTTAAGTGCTTTAATGAGCCATATCGAACGGGGACTGTGTGCGCGTATCGATACTGCCGTTCTAGATGAACTCCGAGAAGAGAAGCTTGCGTTTCCTAGACGCTTGGAGCAGCTGACTCACGAATCTGTCAAAGGAAATTACATGAAGTATTTGCCATCAGCAAATGCTGAAAGCACAGTCTCAGGCTGGCATGTCGAGAAGACTCCAATCTCTTTTGAGATGACTCAGAAAGAATTTCCAGCGCTAGCGACTACAAACGATGGCCGAATTCAATCTACTCAGGCAACGGCAGCGAAGATGGACGACAACGATTTTAATAATTTTAACGATAATGAGGCTCAGAGTTCTAGCCAAACTCTATTCAATTCAGCCTTCGAATCAGGGGTGAAAACTACCATTGTGGGTATTGAGCCTGATGATCCTAGAAGCCCATCTTTCAACGTGTCTCACTACTACTGCTCAATCACAGAGAAATTCAACTGCCCAAAACGTCTATGCGGGTAAGAAACACCTTGTCGCAGCGAGATAGGTTTCTACTATCACTAACAATGCATACCTAGGAAAACCTTCAAGACGGCAGGTGGGCTAATCGGCCATCTCAAATCGCCCGCTCATGGAAACGTAACCTATAGGTGCCCGTGCTGCCTTAAAATATTTAAAAGCTTAGCAGGCATTACTTCACACGTCGAGTCTAGTGGCTCCAAGTGCCGAATCCAAGATACCGACCATTATGAAACTTTCATGGACCAGCTTACAGCGGGCATCGTCGATGTAGAGAGGACTCGGCACAATGATCGAAGCATAGTTTATAAAACTTCGGAGAAGGCCAAGCAGAGGCTCCGTGGAGTGGATATTGCAAAAAAGCAAAAATATCGAATAGACTCGGAAATACCAGAGGTTCATTGGTGAGAGAGATGTTATTTAGCTTTGAGCTTGATGATGGGGATTTTATTATTCCAAGTTAAAAAGCACATTTTAGGCATGAATGTGCCGCGGTGATTTAGGCATTGGAGATACAAACCCTGGACAGGCAATAATAAAAAATAAAGACTTGTTCTCAATTTGCAGTTTGAAGAAGTTCTAAAAAGGAAAAACTTACTCGCCATGTTGAATTGGAGTTTGGCGATATTGTCTTGTTGCAATAACTGAATGAATGCCAAATACGAGTATAGGGTAAGCTAGCTAATGGCATCTAAGTAGCTCTCTAAGTAGTTGGTGCTCTTAACATGGCCATACGGGGTAAAGCGCCTTGCCCGGCGACTCGGAGACATTCCCCGAAATCAAAGCTGCGCCCCTGATGACCTAAGCTCAAAGGTGTTCCAGTTGAGTATCACTTGGCTATTTGTTATCTCCGCCCCAGGTTTGTTCAGCACCAGCAGTTCAGAATAAGCAGGCAAACAGTCGCACTGTCCTGTCCACACGTCAAATGTGCAAATCGACGTATATCAACCAAACTCGATTGCCGAGCCGGATGGTTGATTGTCTATCGCGAGACTGAGTGTGGACTCGAAAGATTAGATTAGCGACGCCCACTATCGTACACTGAAAAATCAAAGGGAAAGAGAAGGAGTATAATATAGGGACAAGCGCAAGGTGGGAAAAAAAAAAAATTTACAGGAAGGGTCGGGCAGCGGCTGTTTTAATGGAAGACGAGTCGTTGAGCGACAATCCTAGTATGGCGTTCCGATGGGCGCGCAAAATTGAGCGTCTCTGTTGCGCGACAGCCAGATACATGCCCTTGGTGTTTGTCTATGGTTTGACGACTTGGGCATGCTGGGTGGTTGTTAGGATTGGACAAGAGAGCACGAAGAGCCGCTGGATAGGTAGGTAAATGGTTGGGGGGGGGAAAAAAGAAATCAAAAAAATCCTACATCTTAAAGAAATTCTTGACAGCTGACCAAAAGTCTGGCGCTGAAATACAGGCTCAACATCTTCCATGGTTGGAGTCGCGCTCTATCTGATGCTTAACTGGTCCTACACGACAGCCGTTTTTACAGATCCTGGGTCAACGACAAATGTCGACGGTTACGGTCTTCTCCCCACGAGCAGCGGCCAGACTCGCACAGCGACATCCTTTACAGTAAAGAGCAATGGTGAGATTCGATTCTGCAAGAAATGCCAAGCTCGCAAGCCAGACCGCACGCATCACTGCTCGACATGCCGCCGATGTGTCCTCAAGATGGACCACCATTGCCCTTGGTTGGCAACATGCATTGGACTGCGCAACTACAAGTCGTTCCTCCTGTTCTTGGTTTACACCACCATCTTCTGCTTCTACAGTTTTGCGGTTAGCGCCTCTTGGTTTTGGGCCGAGGTGATGGACGATTCCAAATATCTAGATACACTGTTGCCGGTCAACTTCATCATGTTGGCAGTCATGAGCGGCATCATCGCGATTGTAGTTGGTGCGTTCACCACGTGGCATATTATGCTGGCGTGCAGGAACCAGACGACGATTGAGTGTCTGGAGAAGACGAGATATCTGTCAACAGTGAGGAGGACGCTTCATCAGGCCCAGGGCCTCGCCAACGGGATCCCACAGGCAAGACAATTTGTAGACTTTCATGCGAGCGCTTTGCCGGGCATCACTCATCGAGAGGAGGGTGAAGAGCGGCGGACGCAACAGCAGGAGCCGCTGGGCACCACCCATTTGTCATATGAGGAGATGGAGCGGCAGCAAACTCGCAAACGTTACGAAGAGTACCTTGACGAGCAAGACTCGGAGAAGCTTCCTAATGCTTTTGATCTTGGCTGGAAGCGAAACCTGCTGCATCTCCTGGGACCCAGGCCTCTCCTCTGGTTCTTGCCAATCTGTAACACGACCGGTGATGGCTGGAGCTGGGAGGCCAACCCACGATGGGTCGCTGAGCGCGAGAGGCTGAGCCATGAACGAGAAGAGCAGCGACAGCGAGAAATTAACGCTGGCTGGGGAGGTGGAGAAGGTATCCCGTCGTTAACGGCGGATGTCACGGGCAACTACCATGGTCGCGGGCCTCTTAATACAGCAAACGGAGGGATGAGGAGGGCACCAAGCAAAGCGGATCGCATTCTGGGTAGGGACCCGAATCTATATGCCGATGGATCGCAAGACGTGCCCATGCGAAGACTTAGCCCACGAGGTCACGCAGCGCCACTAGAGGATGATCTGTTAGACACGGATGACGATGAGCAGAAGCTGTACAACCTAGACACCTCTGTCAATGGTTCACACGCGAATGCCAGTCGGCTTGAGGCGGAACGAGTGGCTATGAGTGTAGTGACGAATACGCGGTCGTGGGGTCGCGGCGGAGCGAGCGGAATGCTACGCCATGGCAGCCAGCAGAGTGCCGGGAGCGGGAACAGTAGCTGGAGGGTGAGCCCAAGCCCTGAGCCAAATGATGATGGAGTAGACTGAACGGGGGTTTTCTTTTTTTCTTTTTTTCTGTCTTTTTTTCTTTTTTTTTCTTTTTCAACGTGGTAATCCAGCTCCCTATTTTGCGAGTATTTATTCAAAGCCTATCTTGTTTTTCTTTTCCTTTCTTTTACGTTTCTTTTTTATTTTCAACTACATTTTTACACTACAGCGAATTTTGGAAGAAGTAAATTGAAAAAAAAAAGGGGGAAAAGAAGGGTTTTTTTTTTTAGAAAACAATTAGCGACGAATTTCCAGCGAGGACCCGAGGACCCGAGGACCGCTATAGTTCGGAAAGAATGGGATTAGATGAGATAGATGGGGGGGAGAAACAGTGAAGAAAGAAAAGAGACGGGGCGAAAAAAGAAGAGAGAGGCGAAGGAGGCAAGTTCACGCTTTTATCCTATCCCACTGAGCTGAGTGAGACATGAAGTTGAGGGCGTCGTTTGATAAAGAGGAAAAGGCGTACGAATATTCTGCCTTTTAATACTGAGGCACCTGCCCTGGCCATATATATGAACTGAGTACGGAGTAGTATTTGCTTATTTCTGCCATTTAGAGTAGATGAAATTCCATTAGAGAAAGCAAACGGTCCTCCACCACCCCCTTTTTTCCCCCATGGCTTATATTATTTGTTTTCACTCACTTATTAGTCCCGTGTAGTATCAACACTGCTGCTTCATGTAAAGAAGTATTCCACAAATGGAAATTAAAGTGATGAAGAAGAATACAAGTTAATTCTTTAGTACATGTCAAGTCATCGTACGGACGCTAACAAGGCGACTCTAGAGGATTTCGAGAGATGGATGGAGGGCGTGAGATATTGGAAAGGTGAGAAAGGGGAGAAGGGGAGAAGGGGGGGGGGGGGGGGGTTTTTATTTGGGGGTATTTACATTGTATTGTGTGTACTTGTACTGTACTCGTATGTTGTTTCTAGTCTATTTTCGAGGGTTAATTCTAGGAACGTTCTTTATACTCCGTAAAGATCTCGAACATGGATAAACCATGTTTTGCTAGACACCTTATAGCGTACAGGGAATAACCAAGGAGGAACAAATCCGGAGTAACCAAGCCGCTATCCGATATGAATGAAAGCTTGGAAGAATAGAATAGAATAGAATAACTAGAATTTGTTTCCACACACCCCTTCCCCCCCCCCTTTTTTTTTTTTTTTTTTTTTTTTGGTTTTAGTTTCATAATTGAATGTTTTGAATTGGGGTTTTCGTCATCATTGCCGCGTGTTCCTGTTTCTCCCCTAACTTCTAGTAATCTCTCTTTCGCTGTCTCGCTGTCTGTCTCTCTCTCTCTCTCTCTTTCGCCGTTCATCTTATACACGCCACCCCCTTGTCGTTGTCTTGTTCACCAATAGGCGATTTTTGTTTTTTTTATTATACGAGGTACTCCGTACTTATATTGATTGATTGATTGACTGATTGATTGATGAGATGATGACCTCATTGTAGTTTATGCCTGGCGGATTTGATCTATAACTGTAGCTTTGGGATTGTGCTATTCGTCATTACAAGGATGCTTGCTGTCTTTGGGTATGACAGGTGCATCTGAGTAAGTACAATTACAATTACAATTACAATTACAATTACAATTACAAGTACAAATTACAAGTACAATTACAAGTACAATTACAGATACTCTGTAGGTACTGGCGTATTGGCGTATTACCCCATGTTTGCCCGGGCAGCTGAAGCTGAGAGGAGAGAATGAGGCTTATGGAGCTGGCGGCGTGTTTTATCGATATGGGGCTGACGCGCTCATTGATTACTGTCGTACGGGTATGGAGTACACTATAAAGGTCAATAATGGCTGACTGTATAATCGAAACTGGCCCTTTGGGTCTGTTCCATATAATCTAAGCTTCTATGATAATAAAAAGATTTCAAGTACCTTTAGGCATCAAGAACTAGTTACCTAGTAGTTAGTACTCCCATAATTGAGCCAAGACCTTAGACAGTGTTATTATAATGTCCTATGTACGGAGTACTTGGGAGAGTAAGATGACTGACTACAAGGTTAACTACTGACTACAAGGTTAACTCTTAGGTGGTATGTAGTAAGTACCTAGTGAGTAGTAAGTTGGTGCTTTCACGTCAACATAATCTAGGGAATAATTGGATAGAGGCGAGCTTCAAGTTTTTGTTTTGACATTTGTTCACTATTTCTTGCTTTGAAAGAGCTGAGCTATCTTCATTCTTGTTTTTTTTTTTTGTTGTCCTGATATTAGTTACTTACGCTTTTCCACAGTGACTAGTAAGCAGTATGTATACTCAGATTTCCCAGTATGCATAAACACCTTATAAGCACTGTGATATCTCTGCCGTAGATTTTCCGATCTAACAACACGTTGTAATAACCACGTAATGTTCGTTTCTCCGTATTCAAATCTACTACGGAGTACTACAGGTAGGTACTAGGTACTAGGTACCTTTACTACCTACTAGGTAAGGCAAAGTACCCTCTAGAAAAGGTACTTGACTAAACTTGTACCTTTTATGCTTCATAGTAGTCCGTCTCTCTTCTTTCTCCCGTTCTACAACCACCCTCCAACTCCATATCTCCTCAAGACTTGGACGGCAGTTTGAGTTCTACCAATAAGTACTCCGTACAGGTACGCAATTTAAAATAAGGGAAATATAAACCATAAAACAAAAAACAAAAAGGTGTCAGACACGCCCATTTCATTTCCATCAATTGAAGGAAAAAGGCAATGCACTGTAGATCCCCCCTCATTTCCAGAGCATATGATACCTAACTAATGCTAATTAATACAAAAGTACAAAGTCAAAGTACAGAGCACAAGGTACAGAGCACAAGGTACAGAGCACAAAGTACATACACCAGACTACTCGTACGCACCATTTCTCCCCCGCAGCGCCACTCTCGGCCTCCCTCTCCGGTGTCCCGTACCTTGAGATAATCTACACCTAAAAGTGCTGTTAGATAGATAGTCGTAGTTAGGCTAGTATGTACGGAGTGTACTAATCCTAGCTTCAAGAATTCCAATTTTCATAGCGTTGTTGGTTCTTTTTTTTTTTTTTTTTAGCGTTTTTGGTTCTTTTTTTTTTTTTTTATTATTCTCTGCAAGGCGCCCAAACCAAGAGCAGCAGCACAAGAGTTGCAGCGGCGCAGTGACTCACTCAACTCCAGCCACAAGCAAGAAGAAGAGACAGCGAAACCGCACAACTTTCTTGATTCGAGTTTCTTTTCTTTTCTTTTCTTTTCTTTTCTTGTTCTCTCTTTTATTATAGATAGTTATTCTATGAACTTACTACTATTACTATTTATCTTCTTTCTCTCTACTAGTAGTAATAGTTTTTTTTTTTTTTTAAAAAAAGAGGCAAACCCAGAAAAGTATCCCAAAATTGTTGATGCCAAGTTGACATCACACTTCAATGCGTTGTAGCACACAATAAAGCCCCGAGCATTTATTTGCCTCCGAAAGGGCATTAAGTGCTTACATGTAGCTCAAAAACACTTCTCAGATAACATTATTATATCTCGTCCCTCTCCGTGTATGCACCTTATTTCAAGCTTTTTTTTTTTTTCCCTTCTTTCTTCATCTTAGAAAAAGAAGAAGAAGAAGAAGAAGAAGAAGAAGAAATGCTTAACTAACTACACAATATCACGTCAACTGTCCTATCTTTCGTTCCGTGTAAATATAAATATAGACTAGCAAGTTTAAAGTATAAATATAGAAGCACACATAGTATACTGTACATAGTGATGTACATACAAATCAGCCCTCTATTCACACACCACCACTTAAGCCCCATTTTCCCCACCTCGCAAACTTCAACTTTTCAACTCCGCTAGAGCCGCAAATGTTCCGTCGATGTAATAAAAAGAAATAAGAAAAAAGGAAAAAAAAGAAAGAAAGAAACCAAAGAGGCTTCCTTAGCCAAGCATAGTAATAAACCAAGTAAATCTAACTAAATAAGTAAAAAATAGCCCAACCTTCAATCTTCTTTTCTTCTCAAAGTACACGCCCCCCCCCCCTCTCTCTCCTCTTTCTCCCCTTTCATTTTCTTCTCTTCTTCTCTTCTTCTCTTCTCTCTTTACTGCTGCTCCTCTTCTCCATTGCGGAGATTCTATTCAATCCAGTTTGTCTGTCTGTCTACTCCGTACTCCGTATATTAGCTAAGACTATGAAACAAAAATAAACTCATTTGGCATCACTTCTTCACATCTCCTTTGCCTACATTATCAAGTATAAAATACAAACATATAAAGTACTCTCTGTACTAAGTAAAGGTAATAAATACTAGGTAATAACAATTAAACTACTCCGTCCTTTGTAACTATAAAGGACAAGTTGTAATATATTAAACCCCCGTAAAACTTACCTGAGCCGACGTCATCGTCTTTGATCATGGCAAATACTCAATTTACATATACAAAATATGGAGTACAAGTACAAATAAGTACAAAGAAGTACAAATATAGATACAGATGCAAATACCTCAACTTAAAACTCCCCCTATTAGTGCACTTCTTCTACTAAGCAGTGAGTGACTCAAACCACAAATTTGGGGGGGGGGATATTGCAACATCAAAGCTTCAACCACCCACTAAGCCTCCTTTTATTTCCTGAAGCACAAGCCACTTTTTTGTCGACAGCATTACTTACTTACTTACTTACTTACTTACCTAAGGTGGTTACTTACCTTACCTTTACCTTAGATAATAAGTACCTAGTATTAGTATTTAGTACCGTAGTACGGAGTACAGAGTACAGAGTACAGTAGGGAGACAATACCTACCACCTTACCTACCTTGGTTGACACTGCATTTCGAAACGAAATCACGCTATATGCCAAAAAGTCAAAATCATTCGATCCACAGCGCATCATTTCGTTTATTGATTCATGATAGGAGGTCAAGTAAGTAATAAGAACTACAATGAGAATAATAATAATAATCAAACAGCGGATCAAACCACCAAGTTGACACAATACAATACACATACATATACAATACACCAAATCTCTGTACTATCATCATCATCTTAAGTCATGCATGCATACGTGTAAGTAATTAGTACAGTCATATAGCCTAGCTAGCACTAATGTTCTAGCTAGTACTTATGATGTTATAGAATGGAATTCGCATTGCATAAATGTCATCTTCATCAAAAACCGTACGTCACTCACTCACTCACTCACTACTTCACAACCAAAACAAGCCAAAAAAAAAAAAAAAACAAGCCAAAAAAAAAAAAAACATCAAAACATCAAAACATAATCAAAGCCTTTTTCCAAGATATGACACAAGATCCATAATTCTGTATATTCCATAATATGCTTTATAATTCGTATACGAAGTAGTACCTACTACATCCTAACAATGCGCCCTGATCCGCCGTTTCATGCAAATCGCAGCAACAAATGCACGTGCTGCTGCTCCCGTTTCGAAACAAAACAAAACAAAAAATGGGAGAAAACACAGACCCATAGACCCCAAACCCCAGACCCCTGCCCCGAAAGTGTCATGTTGCTAAAATAGACAATCATGAAAAATGCTCTCATAGTCAGTCATCCCTTCTCATAGGGTGCTTGTGCCTTCTATACAAAC
>JACBYL010000779.1:0-16678 GCA_015266385.1 Trichoderma oligosporum | reverse complement strand
CCCCGTCCATTGAAGTTGGGTCCGTCCATCTTGCTTGAACCGCTGACGCCCCTCCTTTCTCACCCCCCAAATCCGCATCCCGCCCGCCACCATGGATAATTCGTCGTGGTCATCCTACCCCGACTCTCAACGACACAACCCCAACGGCCAGATATCGCGAGAGTATTCTTCCCAGGCGCCGCCGCCTCTTCTAATCTCGGGCCACAACTCGGCTGTAGGTCAAGGCTCTCCTGTTGCTGCTGCTGCTGCTGCTTCTGCTCCGCCTACTGCCGCTGCCGCCTCTTCTTCCTCCTCCTCAGCTCGTACCGCCTACAGCTACGATCAGTACCACCAACCCCAGCATCAGCAACAGCACCACCCTCACGGCGGCGCACTCGCTCACCACAGCATCAATCCGGCCACTTCGCCTCTCGCGACCGCCCCCGTGCGAGATAACAACGGCGACATCGCCATGCACGACGCTCAAGATGCCCATGCCGGCATCAAGTATCCAATGAGACCCCATCATCAATCCCACCTCTCTAATAGCCGCACATCTACCCTTTACTCGCCTCAAGACCAACCCTCAGCTGCTGCTCAGCGATATTCTCCCATGGACACACTGTCGCCTACGTCTCCCTACGCCTCAAAGGCTACGGCGGCACAATACACAAGCTCTCCTTCCCAGCAGACGCCCCCCGCTGTCGGCGACTATTCACAGAGTCCATATTTTGTTGGTCGCCAGCAGAACCAACAGCTGCCCCCCATTGCGTCGTACACCACCACCCATGACGGTTACCCCTCGTCTACTGTGGCGGCTCTTGACGGTGCCTACAACGACTCCAAATCTCCTCGTCGGCCGAATCCTCCCATGATGAAGACGGTGCCCGAGTTTAAAAAGATCAAGTCTCCCAACGAGCTTCAACCCAAAAACACAAGGCAGCCACGATTTCGGCGAGCAAACCCGGAGGGCGGTTTCATCAGCGTTAGTTCATTCTCCGCAGCTTTCAGCAGCGTTTCCCGTCCTTCTTTTTTTTCTTTCTTCTCCTTCTTTGCACTTCTTTGCACTTCTTTGCATACCAGAGTTTCTTGGTCTAACTTGTGTGTCTGTGTGTCATATATAGCCACTCCAAGCCTTGACGTCGCACTTACCTGCCACATATCGTATCTGCAATCCAAGCTTCAAATATGAATCGTCGCGGAATCCCCGTCGAGTTTTGACGAAACCTAGCAAGGGTACCAAGAACGATGGCTACGATAATGAGGATAGCGATTATATTCTCTATGTAAATGACATTTTGGGCTCGGAAGAGGCAGGTCACAAGTGCGTATATGACCGTTCTCTTTAACTCTAAGGCGACAGCTAGCTTTTGCTATGACATCCATATCACTGACGCATACACACATTTTTTTGTAGGAATCGCTACCTCATCTTGGATGTCTTGGGCCAGGGAACTTTTGGCCAGGTCGTGAAGTGTCAGAATCTCAAGACGCAAGAGGTCGTTGCTGTCAAGGTCATCAAAAATCGGACAGCCTATTTCAACCAGAGTATGATGGAGGTTTCTGTGCTTGACTTGGTATGTCCTTTCCCCTATCTTAAATTTGTTTTTCTCCTCGTTTCTTCTACAATTTTTTTTTTTGTAACATGATGCCTTATCCTTGCATTTGCGCTAACCTTGTCTCAAAAGCTCAATACAAAACTCGACAAAAACGACGACCACCATCTCCTACGTCTCAAGGACACCTTTATTCACAGGCAGCATCTTTGTCTCGTGTTTGAATTGCTAAGTGTCAATCTGTACGAGCTAATCAAGCAGAACCAATTCCGAGGTCTCAGTACGACTCTGGTGCGCGTCTTTGCCCAGCAACTTCTCAATGGCCTGGCGCTTCTTAACAAAGCTCGGTTGATTCATTGCGATCTGAAACCAGAAAACATTCTGTTAAAGAATCTCGAAAGTCCAATCATCAAGATTATTGATTTTGGCTCAGCATGCGACGAACGCCAAACTGTCTACACCTATATTCAGTCTAGGTTTTATCGCTCACCCGAAGTTTTGTTAGGATTACCCTACTCGTCTGCCATTGATATGTGGTCGCTGGGCTGCATCGTGGTGGAGTTGTTCCTGGGCCTGCCCCTCTTCCCCGGCTCGTCAGAATACAATCAGATTGCTCGAATCGTTGAGATGCTGGGCAACCCCCCAAATTGGATGATTGACATGGGCAAACAGGGTCTCGAATTTTTTGAAAGGAGGCAAGATGAGTTTGGCAGGCGAACATATCATCTCAAAAGCATGGAGCAGTACTCACGAGAGCATAACACCAAAGAACAACCTAGTAAGAAGTACTTTCAGGCCAACACGCTCCCCGAGATTATAAAATCATATCCCATGCCTCGGAAGAACATGAAGCAGAGCGAAATTGATCGAGGTAATTTATTTTCTACGAATCATTGTCTTTTTTTTTTTTTTTTTTTTTTTTTCTCTTTTTAACTAATCTATTTCGTCAACAGAGATGAATAATCGCATTGCCTTCATTGACTTTGTCAGAGGCCTGCTCAATATCAACCCGCTAGAGCGGTGGTCGCCGCAACAGGCGAAGCTCCACCCCTTTATTACTCAACAAAAGTACACTGGACCTTTTATCCCGCCAATGAATCTCAAGTCGAGCTCCCTTAACAGGTCACCGGCTCCTGGAACTCAGCAACAGCAACAAGCCGAAGCTCTTAGTAAGCAACGAGCTGCACAGGCGCAGGCTCAAGCTGCGCAGGCTCAAGCACAAGCACAGGCTCAGGCTCAGGCACAAGCGCAGGCACAGGCACAGGCTCAGGCCAACTCAGCTGCACAAGGAGCGTATGCATCGTCAATGGCTGGCGGACAGTATCAACCTTCAGGCCATGTTCCAGCTCCGCTATACAGCAACAGCGCAGTGTATAACCCTGCGACTGCTCATGGAGGTGTGCCCCCTCAGTACGGGCCGCCCCAGACTAGCCAATATGGTCAGATGGTCATGTCGCAGGCTCCTCAGCAGCTCTCGTCATCGCAATACTCGAACTCCGGACAGCCCAACATGTACCAACAGAGCAATATGAGGACGAATAGGCAACGATCATCGACTATGGAGCAGCAGCAAAGCGGCATTCCTCCTGCTCTGCAACGAGTCGCCAGCCACCTTGATCCAAGTCAACCTATCCGGCTCCAGCCTAGCCCGGCATATTATCCGCCAACTGGTGAGGGGCTAGATAATACGCCTGGCCGTGCTGGAAGACGAGGAAGCCGAGTTCAGCAGGGTGCACGCAGCAATCGGGATTTCATTCGTAATTTGGAAGAGCGAACTCTGGAAGAAGGCTTTATGGGCGGTCAGAATCCATGGCATTGAGATTTCCTCCCTTCCCCCTTTCTTTCAACAAAGTGCTAGGATAAGGATAGTGGTTGATTCATCCGACCAAAAAAAAAAAAAAGTTCCAATCTCGGGCTGTCAATTTTGCATTTGCATTGGGGATTGGCCAATATCTCACCTTCGAAACAAAAGAATCACAACTTTCTTGATATTGGAGCGCAGGTCTATATTCCTTTTGAACCAAAGCTTCCTCAACTACGCAACGATGGCTCGGAACAAAGTCAAAACGACAGGAGAGGCTTGGTTCTGAGAGAACTTTTGCACCTATATGCCACCTTTTCTTTTTCTTTTTTGCAACCAAAAGACTGCTGTGACGACAGAAGAGCTTCTTGGACTTTGCCAATAACCAAGCATCAAATTCGATTCGAGCCGCCATCTGGCTTTGGTTCCATGCAAAGGCCCCGCCGCACCAGCCATATGATATACAAATATGCGAAATTGTTAAGAGACGGAGCGTTGGCCACTTATGCGTAACCGGAGGCAGCGCCTCATCGTAAGATGGCAGCTGTAATTTGCGCTTCCGTTGACATGATCACTCAAGGCGATTGAACCTTTTTTTTTTTTTTTTTTTTTCCTTTTTTTTTTTTTTTTTTTGGCAGGGTTACAATTCTGTTTCCCGTACGTGTACGATTACTTATACTCCTCCATGCTGTCGTCTCCTATTATTTTATACGTATCTGCAATCGAGACTGGCCCCCATTATATGTTTGCAGAGGTCCCCCCCCCCTTTTTTTTTAAAGATGAGCAAGGGCTGGGTTTTTATGGATAAGATGGAAACTTGCATTTCACATCATCGTATTCGGGGATGAGTAGGGAAAGAGAGAAAGAGAGAGTCAGAGGCGAATTTGCAATGGGAGGACCACGAATGTCCTGAGTTAGTAGATATGGTTTTTCTTTTTTTGATGTTGCTTTGATGATTCTCGTCCTCTTTCTCCATCCTTTTCCCCCCCCTTTCATTTCATTTCTTTTCATTTTTTTCATTTCCCTCTTTGGTCTTCTGATTAGTTTTATTTTCCCTTATGACTCTGTCATTTTGAAAGCTCCTCTTTTTCTGGGCTGTGTTTTTAAAGCATGAGTGAGGCCAAGGGTTTTTTTTTTTTTGGTATATATCAGATTGGGTGGGTTTTCCATGGCTTGTGGCTGTTGATTCTGGTTGGCTGTCCTTGGAGTCGATAAGGGGGGGAGGGTAAGGGGAGGGCTTGGCTGGAATGCAAAGTGAGGTCTTTTTAAGTTTTTATGTATGTAGGACAGACACTAAGACGATGGATGATACCTGTGATGGCGGCTTTGTGAATATTCATTATATTTGAACGGTTGAAGTTGTAGGCTTTGTGCACTTTTGTAAATGTCTAGATGCAGAGGAGAGACCTCGGCTTCGTCATTTTCTAATTTCTTTAATAGCCATTTTGTCTTTTATCATCCATTCATCCATTCATACATTTCAGAGCTCTGTTTCTTGGTAGAATAAATGCAGCTATAGCTAACAAATTCCCTCTTTATTGTTCGTTTTTCTTCTTCTTCTTTTTTTTTTTTTAAAAAAAAAAAAAAAAAAAAAAAAACGCTCAACTACCTTTACTTTGATTGATTTGAATATACATATAAAAAGGAAACCATTCATTACCCATAGCCCGAAAACCGCTGTATCTTAGAAGATGAAGAGAAGAAAGGAAAAATAAAAAATAAAAAATAAAAAAGTTACAAAAGACGAAAAAAAGAAAGAGAACAGGGCAGATGGGGGCTTTCCATCCAATGTTTTGTTAATATGATACAAATTTTTTTCCTCCTTTCCCTTTTGTTTTATAGGAAAAAAAAAAAAAAAAAAAAAAAAAAAAAAAAAAAAAAAAAAAAAAAAAAAAACAAACAAAGATTTCTACCTTCCGTTGGGACCTTTCTGGAATCCTCGGCCGCGTCTGTTGACTGAGCTGTTTTTATTGCCGTCGTTGTAGTAAAGTCTGTTGTTGTTTCTTAAGGGTGCAGTAGCAGTGTTCTCTGTGTCCATGAGATCGCTGGAGAAGCCCATGGTGCCGTCGACGATTTGCTCGCGGTTTGATGAGAGGCGTCCTGAGGAGGATGTATCGCGTATTGGTTTGTAGCCGCCTGGTTTGGGATACACTTTGATGATTCTGCCGTCGGCCTGAATAAGAAAACAAAGATAGTGTGGTTAGCAATGGATCGGGTTTTTTTTTCTTTTTCTTTTTTTCTTTCTTTCTTCTTATGGTTTCATGAAGCCTTACAGTCTGGTTGTTGAACGTGTCGATTACTCTCTCGCCACCTTCTCTTGATGCAAAAACCATTTCGACAATGATGAATGGCTGAGTCTTGACAATTTCACAGCTAACCATCTCGCCGCCTATTGGCGTCATTGCACTCTCCACGTCCGCGGCTGTCGTACCAGGCGCAAAGTTCTGGGCCATGATGGCAAACGGCCCTGCAAGCCCCCGGATAGTCATGCCGGCGCCTCGCTCCTGGGCTCTGCTATTCTTCACGATATTGACTTGCTGTCTGACGGAATCGTCTGTGTCCATGAGGTCGACAGCGGCAGCTAGTCGAGTGGCCTTTTTCTTGGTGGCCGCTTTTCTAGAGGAACTACCGCCGGGGAGAGTTATTCGGGAGCTGAGAGGGACCTTGGAGGGGCTGGGGCTGTTGAGGGTATTGTGTAGATCGTGGGTCCATTCGCCGTTGACGTCGCCGGCAGGGACGCTTGCTCTGCGGCGCTGACTGGAAACTGTGTTCTTGTTTAGAGGCTGGACCGTCTTTTTGACGCCAACACGGCTGGCGAGCGATCCTTTAAGGTTGGACGGCGCGCTTTGGCGACGACCCTTGGAGAAGATTTTATCGGCGAGCGCTTCATTCTTCTTGCGCTCTCGAGCTATTGAACAAAAAGAAAAAGAAAAAAAGGAGTAAATGTCAGTTATTTAGTTTTGTAAAGGATTTTGGTGACTTTGCGACTTGTTCGCGAATGAGTTTCATTTAGTCTGCGCGCGTACCAGTATGGATGATCTTTTCAAATTCTTTGGCGACGGGAGCCATTTTATCTTGAAGTTCAAAGAGTAAAATATGTATTTTAAAGTATTTTTTTTAATGAGTGAATGTAATAAGAAGGACCTAAGATTCGAGAGATGAGGATGGATTGGAAGTTGAATCGGGATTTTAGCCTCTATTTTTTTTGTCGCGTTTGATGGGTTGAAATAGAAGCTTGATGGGGTCAAGTCTAGCATGGCAGCTATAAGCCTGTGATTGGCTCATAGTCGCATGTAAATGCATGGCGGAGCTGTGGCGCTACACTGTGACTGGTTTAGCGTGGCTGGGAAGCAGTAAAGATGCTGATAAGATAAGCCCACTTTGAAAGTTATCTCCAAGACCAATTTTCTTAGTGTTGCCTGTGCGTATACTGAAAGAGCTTTTAAAACAAAAGCAATTAATACAGCACAACATTGAGTTGTGGCTGCTGATTTCATGCTGGGTATACAATCAAAGGTATATGATTTCAGGAGTCTTGGATAATGTCAGGAAGCCTATTCACCTGCGCTGCCTGTCTGCGCCGCGCAGTACAAGCTTCGTCTCGCAGTGGCAAGCCCCTCGTCGAAGCTGCAAGCATATGGAATGGATCTGGCAGCCTATCAGCTCTTCCTCAACAAACAAGCAGAAGATATGTGGCAGTGGCATCCGCAAATACAGAGTGGACTGATGCCCCCCGGAATCTTACCGTTCAACCGGTCGATACGGATGCCTTGAATAAAAAGGCCCAAGAACGATTGGGACGCATAGTCAAAAAGCAGCTTCAGTACTTGGAGGATCCTTGGAAGATTGCTCAATATGTGGAAGATGCCCTCGCCAAGGATAGATTCGACGAAGCTTTGCTCCTTACAAAGACTACTAGCAGAGACCGTCAAGTTGTTGTTGCGTGGAATCATCTCATCAACTACTTATTGGGCAAGCAGCAGTTAAGGAATGCCCTCAAGCTTTACAACGACGTAAGGATTTTCCAAATGAAAACACTTACCTCCTCCCCCCCCCCCATATCTTGCTTCAGAGGCAATTCTAACAACAAGATGATAGATGAAAAAAAGAGGACAGCTGCCCAACGTTCAGACATTTACCGTCATATTCCGTGGCTGCGCCAAGTCGCAACATCCCAAAATTGCCGTTGCCGAAGCTGTAAAGCATTACAACATTCTTCTCAATGACCAACGTCTGCAGCCCAACTCGATACACATGAATGCTGTTCTCAACGTTTGTGCAAGAGCAGGCGACCTCGATTCCATGTTTCTCATTGCCGACACCGCCAACGACTCTACTCGCGCGCCCACGGCTTATACCTATACGACTATTTTCAATGCTTTGCGCCACCAAGCAATTCAAGATAGAGATGACATCACCCTGGAGCAACAAGATGTAAATGTGCAAAAGGCTGTGGATCGTGCAAAGAGCATCTGGGTCGAAGTCATTGAAAAATGGAAAAAGGCCAGGTTGGTCATTGACGAGGAGCTGGTGTGTGCAATGGGCCGTCTTCTTCTCCTAGCGCCCCAGAGGGAAGAGAAGAGAGAAGTGCTTGACTTGTTATACCAGACCATGAGTATTCCCAACTTGGCCAAATCCACTGATATAGATCCCTTCCAGGATTCCAAGATGGAGAACATTGCTGTAACTGGTGAACCAAAGAAGGTGCCCTCGACAAGAGCTGTCTATGCTATCCCGAGTCGGAACACGCTGGCATTGGTCCTAACAACTTTGGCTTCTTCTAAGCTCACTACGTGCGGTATCAAGTACTGGAACCTCTTGGTCCGTTACTACGGTATAATACCAGACAGAGACAATTGGCTTCGCATGTTTGGTATGCTCAAGGTTGCCAAGGCTAGCGCTCATGCTTCTTCCATCCTGAGTCTCGTACCCGATCAATACGTTGATGCCAAGGCCTACCGCATCGCCATGGAAACTTGCGTCCGTGATAATATTAACCCTAATGCCATCGCCAATTCGAAACGAGTGCTTGAATCTATGCTTACGCGCCTCCCGGTGCCGGATTTGCACGCTCTTCGATTATATCTGCGTGTCGCCCTGGTGAGCCACTTCCAATTCCGCGAAAGAGTTAAGAAGGGCGACGTAGCCAGCGCTAAGCGTGACTATGGCCTGCAAATAACAGCCGCCCTTGCCCGCCTTTGGGAACCTTATAAGGAAGTCCACCATCATTTTTTCAAAGAGAGCTCAGAGGCCAATGATGCCAACTCTGGAATTCTTTATAACAGCCAGCGCGAAGTCATCGCCCTGGCCCGCCTCATGTTCAGCGCTTTTAACAAAGTCATCAATGAGAGAATGCTTCCTGAGAATGATGCAAAGGACCTTCGCTCAGTCGGCGCAAAAATAAACCGCGAGATTCAAAAGTTTTACTCCAATCGTGATGAGAGAGAACCCAACTTGCGCAAGAATTGGCGCACTGTAGATGCGGACCAAGTTTACGGAGAGGAGGATGGTGACGACTCAGAATATGAAAATGGATTTAGACCAGGAGGCGACTATGTTTGGAATACGGCGAGATCTGCTAGGATTGTAGACGGAAAACATTCTAGGAGATCATGGACGTGAGAGAATGTACGATTAGATTCATTGGAGTGTATGATGTATAGAGACAGCGATACTTGTATACTACCTTCCTATCAACGAATAGCTTGATATTGAGAGGGATTTCTTGCCCTGCCTTTGCCTATGCGAAAGCCTCTACTGCTATCTGTTATATATATATATATATACAACTTCTACCATTACTATAGAATAAGTGGTGATATTCGTGTTGCTGAGACTTAAGCATAGGCCTCGGTAATTTCATATCGTCACAACATGCATACACTGTTTAATGGGCTATTCATAGCATTGAATAGCCAGTCGCATTATTACCCCACGTACGGAATACACTAACAATTAATTAATTATAGCGCGTTTATTGCTAACGCGACACACGCGTAAAGACGCGCTTCTGAAGAACTTGGACTTACTGGCCAGCACATGTGGGATGGGAGGTACCTCTCAACTGGGTCTTTTTAACAATTGAAACCTCGACAATATTTACTCGTCTTCCTCCACCTCCTCACCAGAATAGCCGCAATCTTGTCGAAGGTCCACAGAGTTCAACACTTGTTCATGATACCCGAATAACTGCCCCAATTCGCCATGCCAAAGGTCGATCACCGGGCAAAGCTCGCCGAGCTCAAGGCCCTCCGCCAAGCTGGCAAGAAGGCTTTTGAAAGCTACCAGGTGGAAGATGCTGCTAATCTCTACGATGAGGTTGATGAGGCTGGGTATAAGAAGATTGTGCGGGATCGACTTAACCAAGATGATTTTGTCGTTGACGACAATGGAGAAGGCTATGCCGATGATGGACGAGAAGATTGGGACAGAGTTCGGCAATATGCATCAGATAGCGAAGGAGAGGAGCTGCCTGTTCGTGGAAGGCCAAGCAAAGCTGGTGAGTGATATATTATGCTCTTAATTGTATCCGATTTTTATTTCGTGCCTTATGAAAAGCTTTCATCATCGTCACCTGCTCTGAAACTTGGTGTTGAATTCGAAATTAATACCAAGTGTAGCTAAGCAGACTCGCCAAGATGAGCAGGCAAAGCGTGATGCCAACGACCGCAGCATCAACGAGTATTTTACCACAGGCGCTGGTAAAGCCCCGCCCAAACCAAAGGTAAACGATCTTGATCCAGTCATATTCATATCTACAAAACTCCCTAGAAAATAGGTAGCTAACTAGAATCAAAGGTGGTTAAAACCAAAAAGGACGACGACTTCCTTGCCGATCTCCTCGAAGAGGTGGATGCCAACATTCCGGCTCCTGCCCCACGATCGTCCAAAATTGAGAAATCTGGCGGCGAACGACGCAGAGCTCGAGACTTATCCCCTGCCCCAGAGCCCAGTTACAAGAAGCAGAAGCGTGTCGACATACGATTACCCTCACCAGTACCGGCAGCTGCGAACTTTGTCGATGACGATGACGACGATAATCTTGCCCCCTTAGTCGACGACGAACCCATGGATACGGCTGATATCCCCATGAGCGATCCTGCACCATCATCCCCCGCTGCCAAGGTCGCACAACGGAAGGCTCAAATAAAACAGGAACCGCAAAGCGATGACGATGACGATATGATGGAGATCGCCCATGCCGGTGCTGTCAAAACTGCCAGTGTCAACATGGCTGCCTCTCGGCCTGTGAAGAAGCTTATCAAGGAAGAGCCGTATCCCACACCAGCAACGTCCTCTCCTGTCAAGGCTCCAGACACCTCTGTTGATCCGACGTCTTGGAATGAACTTACAGAGAGGCTCAACGTTGTGAGCACGCCCTTATCGGAGTCCAAGAGTATCGGCAAGATTGACCACAAGGATGCCATTGAGGCTGATGGATCCTTGAATTTCTTTTGGACCGATTACACAGAAATCAATGGCAGTCTCTGCCTCTTCGGTAAAGTGCTGAACAAGAAAACAAATTCGTATGTTAGCTGCTTTGTCAAGGTTGACAACATTTTACGAAAAGTCTACTTTCTTCCTCGTCAACAACGTGTTCAAGGCGGCGAAGAAACTGGAGAAGAGATTGATATGACCGATGTCTATAACGAAGTTGATGAAATGATGACCAAGATGAATGTCGGCATGTTTAAAATCAAAAAATGCAAACGCAGATATGCGTTTGAGCTGCCTGATATCCCCAAGGAAGCCGAGTACATGAAACTCTTATATCCTTACACAAGTATGTGATGCCAATATTTTTAGCAGCGCATATATATATATATATATATATATATTTAAAATAGTCTGCTAACTTTTGTTTTACAGAGCCGCAGATCAACATGGACGCGAAAGGAGAGACATTTTCTCACGTATTCGGGACTAATACTGCTCTATTTGAGCAATTTGTTCTCTGGAAGAACATCATGGGTCCTTGCTGGCTAAAGATCGAGGATGCCGACTTTGGTGCCATCAAGAACGCTTCTCACTGCAAGCTTGAAGTTTTGGTAGAGCACCCTAACATGGTGTCGACCATAAGTGACTCTGACAACATAGACATGCCTCCTCTGACTATTATGAGCATCGCCCTTCGAACAGCATTCAATGCAAAGGAAAATAAGCAGGAAGTTCTCGCCATCAGTGCTCGAATTTACGACAAGGTACTCTTAAGTGATACAACTCCTGCTGAGAAACTGCCTTGTCGAACATTTACCGTCATTCGGCCACATGGACAGGCCTTTCCTATGGGCTTCGATACGTTGGTAAAGAAGAGAAACAGGGGCCTCGTTGTTTTGAAGAAGCAAGAGTCTGATGTTCTAAGCTTCTTCTTGGCTCAGGTTGATGTGGCAGATCCTGACGTTATTCTTGGCCACCAATTGGAAGGCGTCGACTACAGTGTATTGCTGAATCGTCTTTTTGAGAAGAAGGTTCACCAGTGGTCCAGACTCGGAAGACTTCGACGAGCTCAATGGCCATCCTCCATTGGCAAAGTTGGCGGCAACGTATTCGCTGAGCGGCAGGTCATGGCAGGTCGATTGCTTTGCGATCTTGCCAATGATGCAGGAAAATCTGCCATGTTCAAATGCCAGACATGGAGCTTGACGGAAATGTGCAGTCTATATCTCACTGGCGACAATCGCCGCCGGGATGTTGACAACGAAGTTGCTTTAAATTCTTGGGCTAAAGAGAGCCAGGGCCTCATGGACTATGTGACCCATATGGAAGCTGATACACACTACATTGCTGCATTGGCAGTCAGCGTACAGTTGCTGCCTCTCACGAAAGTATTGACTAATTTGGCTGGTAACTCTTGGGCTCGTACTTTGACTGGTACCCGAGCTGAGCGAAACGAGTACATTCTGCTCCACGAGTTCCATCGTAACAAATATATCTGTCCAGACAAGCAGACCTTTAAGGGGCGACAGAAAGCTGAGGAAGAAAACGGCGACGAGGAGGCAGGTGAAGGCAAGAAAAAGGACAAATACAAGGGTGGCCTTGTTTTTGAACCAGAGAAAGGTCTCTATGATAAGTTTGTTCTCGTCATGGATTTCAATTCTCTTTATCCTTCCATTATTCAAGAGTTCAACATTTGCTTTACCACAGTGGATAGAACCGCATCAGTAAGAACAACTTTGAAGCCAGTAGTAGATGGGGGTCAGGGCCAACCTTTTGCTAACGCTCGTCATTAGGCTGAAGATGAGGACGCTGTCCCTGAAGTTCCCGTTCACCAAGATCAAGGCATTCTCCCTAGACTTATTGCTACACTTGTCAGCCGTCGTCGTCAAGTCAAAAGTCTCATGAAGGATAAGAAGGCTACATCGGAACAACTTGCCACTTGGGATATCAAGCAACTAGCCTTGAAGCTAACGGCCAATTCCATGTATGGTTGTCTGGGATATACCAGGTCTCGTTTCTATGCTCGCCCCCTCGCTATCTTGACCACGCACAAGGGCCGAGAAATTCTTCGCAGCACCAAGGACCTTGCCGAGAGCAAATCTCTACAAGTCATCTACGGTGACACTGATTCCGTCATGATCAATGCCAACGTAGACAACATTGCGGACGCTTTCAGGGTTGGCAATGAGTTTAAGAAGGCCGTTAATGAGCAGTATAGGCTTCTTGAGATTGATATTGACAATGTTTTCCGTCGTATCCTATTGCAAGCGAAGAAGAAGTATGCAGCCATAAACTTAGTTGAAAAGGACGGCAAATTTATTGAGAAGATGGAGGTTAAGGGTTTGGATATGAGACGTCGTGAATACTGTGCTCTTTCCAAAGAAGTCTCCAAACATCTGCTTGATGAGATCTTGTCGGGAGACGATATTGAGGTTGCTGTGGCTCGAATCCACGAATACCTACGCGATACTGCTACAAAGATGCGCGAGTTCTCCATCCCTGTACCGAAATATACCATCTATACGCAGCTTGGAAAAGGCCCCAAAGAGTATCCCAACGCTGACTCGATGCCTCAGGTGCAAGTCGCCCTTCGCGATTTGGCCAGGGGTAAAACTGTTCGCAAGGGTGATGTGATTTCATATATCGTCACGGGTACTAGCCAGAGCTCTGAGCCTGCGCCGAAACGCGCTTATGCTCCGCCGGACCTGAAGGCAGATCCCACTCTACAGCCCGACGTGGAATGGTATATTGGCAAGCAGATTTTCCCACCTGTTGAGCGTCTCTGTGCCAATATTGCCGGAACCTCCACATCGCAGCTTGCCGAGCAGTTGGGCTTGGATGTTCGCCGATATAGCTCCACGCAAACACAGCAGAACAGCTCGAGTGACGATCTTGAGATTCACCCTCTCGAGTCCCAGATCCCCGATGAAGTCCGATTTGTTGAATGCAAGCGACTCTCCCTCCGCTGTCGAAAGTGCAAGGCTACTTCAGCGTTTGAAGGCCTCGTGGGTTCCCCCAATCGAGTGACTGCGTCAGGCGTCATCTGCCCTGGCTGCACTGCCATCATCCCCACGCTCTCTATCGTAGCGCAAGTCGAGCATGCGATACGTCTCCAGACGTCACGATACTATGAGGGTTGGCTCGTCTGCGATGACCCCCAATGCGGTAATCGCACTCGGCAGATGAGCGTCTACGGTACATGTTGTATGGGACCCAAAGGTCTGGCACGCGATTGTGCTGGCAAGATGCATTACGAGTACACCGAAAAGGCCATATATAACCAATTAGTCTACTTTGCCAGCCTCTGGGACGTAGACAAGGCCAAGGCTAGGGCTAGCGATACGACGAACGATTTGACAGATCAGGAACGCGAAAAGATCCGGGCCTTGGCAGAACATAATCGCGTCCGCTTCAGCACAGCCAAGGCAACAGTGGATAAGTATCTGGATAAGTGCGGCAGGCAATGGGTCGCCATGGATACGCTGTTCGCCAAACTTGGGTTTAGCAAGATGTTTTCTGCCGTTACAGCTACTACTACTGGTACTCCTACTGTTGCTGTTGCTGTTGCTGTTACTGCTGCTGCTTCATAGGGGGGTTAGGGAACATTATGTATATGTCTGAGTCCCTAACTAATTGTATGTTTTTTTTTTCTTCATAATTGAGAGAGATGAAACATAATCTTGCATAGTATTGCATAGCATGGCATGGCATCCGTTTCTTTCGTCTATGAACAAAAAGAAAAGGAAAGAAGGGAAACTAGCTATTGTATAAGACGTTTTGCATTCACTTGGGAGTTTTGGGGTTAGGATTTGGGTATAATGCAAGACAATGAATGGCTCGGTTTTTTTAATTTTATTTTTTTACCCTCTCTTCTCATTTCATCTAGTTGGTTGGGTACGATTATTTATAATCGAAACAAGAGCTGACTTGAATATATTCATATGAGAATTATGTTTAACAAGGATATAGAATGAATGAATCGTTGATTGAAGCCAAATCAAGGATATAGAATGAATGAATCGTTAATTGAAACCAAATCAAGGATATAGAATGAATGAATCATTGATTGAAGCCAAATATGAGAGAGTTGAGGGAGAGGTTATGACACTTGATATAAACCTCAATCAAGTAAACAACAACTTGAAGACGAATTACAAACGAAATATCATCATCTTGAATATTATTAAATAATTCAAAAAAAGAAACAGTTACATGATTCATCAACATGAAAAAAAAAAAGTAATATTCCATCTACCTTTCAAAAAAAAAAAAAAAAAAAAAAAAAAAAAAAAAAAAAAGAACTCTTAAAAAGCCTTCGTCTTCCCCCCTATTTTTCATTTCCTCATGCTTCAATTCAATTCTTCTTCTCTTCATCTACCTCTTAATGAATAAAAAGAGAGGGAAGAAATAAAAATAAAAGAAGAAGCCACCACATATTATTATGCGGAACTAATTCAATTGTTTCTGCCATCTGCCATCCAACCAGCCCATCCAACCCAGTGTACAGTATTATTAATTAATACAGCACATTGTGATAGGCATGATGCAAAGGTCAAAGGCCAACAAGAGGAAAATAAATATCAGATATCAAGAACCCCCCCCCCTCCCTTGCCTCCCTTTTGTAAAACCACACCATATCCCGTTCCAAGTTGCCATCTTCTTCTCTCCCTCTTCATAAATACAGCATCATCATTTTGTGGCAAACAAGAGTTGACCATCCAGTTTTAACTTTATCACCACAGCGTTCTTGACTTCATGCTAAACCTCTTTTCTTCCAGACATCACGCATCCCATTTTGTGCTCTCATCCCTTCAACATCTCATCATTGAGTGTGATCATCTCATCTCGTCGATTTCCCCCAAAACCAACGGAACTAGCATCTCATCCATAATTTTCCTAGCATGACCCTTTACGCCGGCAGGCGATGACAACAACTGTCTTTTCATTTTCCGAGCCACTCAGCATTAGAAATTGGAGCACACCAAAAGGGGACATTAGAAGAAAGTTATAAACACAATTCATGAATAAAAAGGCATGATGAATCCCTAGTCCGGAAGAAAACAGAAAAAAAAAAAGAAAAGGAAAAAAAGAAAAAAAGAAAAAAAATTGCTCCCTCTCCTCCTCTCAGGGGAGGCCACATCTGTCCACACGTCTGGTCAAATGTTCTATGGGGCAAAAAAAAAAAAAGGTATCGCGAGTAAAATGCGTGCTCAAACTTTTGGTGAAACGTTCGCATGGAAGCCTGTAAATGCAAGAAAAAACACAACCCCCCGCCTTAGTCTATTCCCCTGAAATGCAAAGACACCGAGAATAAAGAAAAAAATAATTTATTCATTGTCCTTCTTGTCAGTGGCGGGGACAGCCTTAGACATGAGAGGCGAGGGTCCAGCAGACGGGGGTGAGGCCGGGTTTTCACCGTCCATATTGGCTAGCAAGCTGGAGAATGGCAATTATTAGCGTTATGAAAGAGAAAAGAGGTAAGTAGGGGAGGGGGGGAATAAGCACTCACCTAAATGCATTAGAGCTTGTTGGGCCAGGAGTGCCAGTGCGAGACGAATTATTGGAGTCATCGCCGGGGCGGCCAAGAGAGCCGCCAGGTCCAAGACGCCGTCCGCTATTACTACGGGAGGAGAACATTGATGTGGGACCCAGGGTGACATTTGAGCTTGAGGTTCTGTTGACAGATGAACCCTTCAGACGCCTGAGATCGTCCATGCCGACCTGGTTGCTGACTTGTTGAGTGAAGCCTCCAGAGAAGTTTCGAGCATCGCCACGACCAACAGGGGGTCGGCCGCCGCCACCTCGCTGTGTGCTTCGTGCCGCTTCCTGAGCTTTGGCTGCTTGTGCTGCTTCGGCCTAATTTATCCTGTTAGTATTTTTATTTTATTTTTTATTTTTTTTTGCT
>JACBYL010000078.1:0-95106 GCA_015266385.1 Trichoderma oligosporum | reverse complement strand
CCCCCTGTCCAAGAGGTTCACCGTTCAGTCGCCACTTCATAGTATCAACCTTATAGTTTGCATCATTCAGAATATATATATACACTCTATATCTTCTCTCCTGCGATCAGCATCGTGTAGATGGTATAATTCACGTATTTGGCTTTTTCATTTCCTTTTTTTTAAACAACACGACTTAGACTCTTATAATACTCCGCCACTTCTATTACACTTCTCGCAGCAGCTCGAAATCCCCTTCACCATGTCTACTCAGGCCATCTACAACGGCAGCACTGGGTAAGCATCGTTTGTACATTCCTATATAGACGGCGTACATAAATACACTATGGAGTGCTACGCAGTTGCGCATAGTAAATAGCCAAAACCTAAAGCTTACAAAGTTATCAATATAGTAAAAATACCAACAACCATAGCCGACCTCCGACCTCCCTTCCTCTTCCTAGCGACCCTGCGTATAGCCTCGACCGATATCTCAGCCGCAACGGCCAAACTGCAGATCAAAATCAACGATCTCCGCCCGGCACTGGGCAGAAGCAAACCGAAGTCGAAGCTATAGCCGGATCGCAAGCTCGCATGACTGCACTTCTACAGGCATTGGATCGGCAGCTAAACTCGATCAACCGCTCATAACATCAATAGCATACTACCCAAGGAGGGCCTTCCATAAGCAACATCAACTCCAAGTCGGCGTTAAAGTCGCAGCGAGTACACAAAAAACGAGAGCGTGGGCGGAAATAAGGCGCGGCGGCGATAATGTGCGGGCTTTGAAAATGGCAGCATTCGGAGGGCTGGCTCGTCGGGTCGCGACCCTCCTAGGGTAGTTCGAAGAGATTAGGCACGGCTCCGCTCGAGACTTTAGGGCTCTTCTGAGTACCCTTACAAGCATCATAATATTAAAATAACCAGTTTTTCCCTATGTTGACAGCCTGAAGTCGGGTGAGTTGATAGTAGTCTGTCCGTTGGATTGGCGCTTTTAAGAGGGGATGATTGGGAACAAGTAATTGCGGAATACGAAGTGCTCAGGGTTTTTATATAAAGCAACGGATTAATTATCTTGCTTAGAAAGCAGCGGACCAATTATCTAGATGGAAGAAAGCTGCAGAGATATTAATGAAGCATATGTGCTTTCATTCTTTCTCCGCTCTCTCCTCACTCTATTTTGGGAACATGTGTGTTGCGAGCCTGGTTGGCAGCGTTCCAGCCCAATGTAATGCCATCAAATACGTTTTGAAGTATTCAGGAACTCTGTAAGAAATCAGAAGCAGGGCCATCACTACACCGAAAAAATCCTCTGTAAAATCCTCCACTAGGCCTCCTCATATGTAAGTATCTCCAATAACACGCGTGTAGCCTTGCAGGGCAGATGAACACACTCTTCCGAACCCCCCGCTCTCACGATCTTACCCCTCAATTCCATGACCTCAAATTTGAGCCTACAATATTCATATCAGCGTAATTAGTTTAGTGATAGAATTCTCCATTGCTATCCGTGCAGCGTCGGGGAGCCCCGGGTTCGATTCCCAGATTACGCAGAAGTTATTATACTTGTTCACTTTATTTATTTATTTATTTCTATTTATTTTATGAATAGCGCAATACAATAGCCGTCTACCCATCTCTTTGCGGCTCTTGTATGAAATTGCCAGTGACTGACTGCAGCGTAGGATTGCTGTGCGAGATCAGACTAGACAGGTAGGCCGAAGATCCTTCAAAGGCTGCTACAGTAGAAACGCATATTTTGGTGCCGGCAAATGTATATACGGTTGCATTTCTATTGGTCCATGTCGGAAATGCCACATTCCTTTTAGAATAGCCATTGGTTGAGGGTGTATCACTAATCAAGTATTTCTAGCCAAGGAAGTGAGCTTTTCAATTGACGAATACAACATGAAATGAGAAAAGAAGAAAATCGGTTTTATTTTTATTTTATTTTATTTTATTTTATTTTATTACTTTTGGTGATTTCGGAATATAGAAAAGATATCTTGCACCAATTGCTTTCTCTTTCGACATGTGCTGTGCATAATAACCTTGAGGCAAACGTAACCCCATAAACCCGTGAATACAAACCTATCAAAACACAGGATACGGTATTGAATGATGCGGGGGATGAGGAGCCCGCAAGAATCTCATTACTTTGTAGTAATTTATCCTCAAAAAAGCCAAACACCGCGCACCACCGTCTCAATCTTCCTACTATTAGAGGCAAGCCAAAAGTTCCCAATAGCAAAAGCAGCAGCCTAGTCTTTCCCTCCTCCTGATTCTCCCTTTATCAGGCACCAATGCTTACCTCAGGCAAAAGTCCCCAAGCATGCCAGGCAGCAAAGAAACCGTGAAGATTCATTGGTCGAAGGGATGACTGTCAGGCTAATTCTAACGCAACCCACTGGCGAACAGCAGCGACAACAACAATAACAATAACAATACTCCTTTCTCACACTCTTCGGAAGAGCCTCCCTCACATGTTTGTTGGAGTGGAAAAAAGGAAAAAAAAAATGTTGACAGCCTGCCAGCATGACCCAATAGAGTAGCACAGCCACTGCACTGCACGAGAGGGACCCCTTTCCCTTCCACTTTGGTTACATGCTGTATCCGGATAAATAACACCAAGCCAAATGTTCGCCGAGCCGCATCTAATACGGCACCGCGATCCGTTTTAACTACGGAGTAGACCTTTCCCAAGAGGAATCTCACTGCATGTCAAGTGGCCCATTTGTCCGAGATATCTTTGTTCCTGCTGTGGCTTAGGACTTGTAATCTTCTCAGTCTGGATTGGCAATGATTCGCCAAAGTATGGACACTGTCCAAGGTGATTCGCTGCCGTGGCCGAGATTCCTTACCACTTACTACCACTACTACAAGTATATAATACCTCGGAATCTACTCCACAGTACCACATGTTCATCTGTAAGTACCACATCTACAAGTAAGACATTTAATTACGGCGAGTAACCAATCGGCACAAAGCACAACATCAGGATTAAGATCATGTTCACTATATACCTATAGGTAAAGTCGCATACTAAACAACGAATATATCCTCTATAGAGCTATCTCAATAATAGAAGCTACGAGTTCAGTAAATCCCTCCCTTAAATAACAATAAGAGAACCCGCTCTATCTCTGACAGACGTAATAGAGTTACTTCGTACAGAGTACGGAGATACAGGGTACTTAAAGTTCGGCAACGCTAAACAAGGTTTTACGAGCCCCCCAACCCCCCCCTACCACTAATTTTAGCCAATCACGCCCCTTATCACCACCCAACTAGGAAAACCATCCAAGTCAAGTAGCTGATCTGTCTCACCTGTCAAAACCGTCTATCTCTTTTACTCCACAGCTGCTGCGAAACACACAAAGTACTCAACTAATGAAGGTGAAACAGTAATTGAACGACACTTGTTTCTTTTTATAATATTTAATACAATTCCGTGTGAATACGACATCGTTAAGCCAAATAAATTATAGCAAGCAAATCTTGAGGATGCTTCGATGCGATAGCTGCTGCCTCAAACCAGTTTCTATCTTCATCTTTAGCGTCTAATCATGATATTGTAGTTGAGGTATCCCTTTCGATATCTCAAGGTTACATGCTCTATAGAAGATTTGGGATTGAGAACAATACGATTGTAGAGTATATTACATATAGTACATCAGCTTCGATACAATTCAGATGGGCGATAGAAGTTCTTGCTTAATATAGTACACAAATCGATACACTATAGACAGTGAAGATTGGTCTTTATGCATACCAATTACCTTTATGCATACCAATTACCTTAAGGATATCATAATATGGGCATATGACCTAGCATATTACCTTGGCACATTTAAAGCTCTTATATTGTAAATTCTTTGTAAAGAAAATTGACCATTTTCCGGAACCAAGTCCCATCTCAATTCAGTGTCTAAAAGAACGTATAAAAGCTCCATCGTCGTAATGTCCCTCCACTCCGTCATCATCATCATCATCATCTATCCATCTGTCCATCTGTCCTTCCAAAAATGGGGAAAGGGAAGGAATAAGAATAAAAGGGTAAAAAAAAAAAGACAGTAGAGTAAATGTGTAGATACAAAGGCACGTCAAGCATCATCGCTCGATTTATGCAATGAAGTTGGTACCGCAGACGCCCATTCTTGTCGTAAAGTTGGCGACTGCACCGCGCTTGCTTGGCCACTCAGCCAGGCTCTGCATGCCAAGAACTTGGCATATTCTCGAGGGTTGCCCTTGTCCTTCGCCTTAGCGTCGCAAACATCGAGAACACTTCTGTAGCTCGCATCTCGGACATTCACATTAGCTCCTTTCTCAACTAGAGCTCTCATCGCAAGCTTCCGGTGGAAACGCACAGCAACGTGTAGTGCAGTCTCTCCCGCCCGATTCTTCGCATGGATATCAGCCCCTCTCGTTATTAGCAGCTTCAATATGTTCGGCCCAACCTTGTATTCATCATCTTCTGGTAGCGCAGCAGTAAAAGCCATGAGAGGTGTGTTACCGAAGGCATCCCTATGATTCGGATCCAATCCAGCATCGAGCAGTCCCATCAGTATCGAGTAGCGAAGCCGCAGTCTCTCCTCGGAAGAGTCTCCCGAGGAGCGACCACCATGCAAATCAGGAGTTCGTGGCAACTCATCCAAGTTGTGCTTTTCAGCCATGCTGTTCAAGCTCAGCGTTGCCATAGCAAGACAGTGGAGGCCATTACGACCGAGCTCGTCCTCAAGATCCGGGTTAGTATACGACCACCTAATATTTTGTACAAGCTGGCTCTCCTGCGATATTGCGGGATCACTGCTCTGTTCAGGTCTCAAGGCAGCATCTGTCATATTCTGAGCTTGTCCCCCAGCCATCTGCGCCTGCTCGAGATTTTCTCCGGCGAGGCGTGGTAAAAGTCCAAAGGCATCCCGTTTATAATGCAAGCGAGTGTCGTCAGCGCCCAAGAGATTTTGGAATGCGATAAGCGACAAGCCTTGCGCCACCAACGTATGCAAGATACTACGGCCATAGCAATCTCGCGCATTCATATCGAACCCCCAATACCGTGCGGCTCTGAGTAGATGATGGAGATGACAGCGATCCCACGTTTCGGGGTTTTGGAGAACATGAAGGAATGTCTGGCCGCCATTGTTTCGTCTGTTGAGGATCTCGGCAGTTATACCCGAACTAACAGCGCGAAGCACCATATCAGGAGAACCACGAGCAGCCAGGAAATGTAGCACAGTGTTCTGAAAAGGATCACAAATCAGAGTATCGGCAACAACGATGTCACGAAACAGGAGACTTTTGGCACCTCGTGTCGGTCCGCTAGGGGTCACCCAGCAAGGGCAATTATCTTGTTGGACGTCTATAAACCAATCCCTCCACCTCTTGGTCAGACCCAGAGCATCTCCATGTCGAAAATAAACATCCATAAATAAAAGATTGCCAGGTAAAAGGACAGGGTGATGATTTTGAGTATAGTTAGCATCGCTGCTGCCAATCCAATTTCGGTCCCAAACAACTCGCATATCGTTTCGTCGACATACGCTAGGTTGGTCTAGTGCCAGTGATGTAAATCTTTTGACAAGACGTTTGACTACCGTAACGTAAGGCTCTGTATATCCCTGAAGGTGTTGTCGGAAGGTTCCTGTGGTGTCCGTGGTGGACGCAGTCATGAAAGTAGTCTGTTGAAGGAATGGGGCAAAGGGTCCTTCTTCGCTTTGATCGTTGCTTTCAAGATCATCTTGGTTTCCCCATGTATCCCTAGGACTCTCGTCTGGTATATCAGGGAGCGGACGCGGCAACGATAACGGTAAGGATGCAGGTAATTCTGGATAAGCCGAACCGCAAATTGAACCTGAGCAGCATTTATCCCATGACAATGCACTAGTAGGTTGTGTTGATCCTGCGTCAGAACCACTTTCGAGATAGTCGTTGCCTCCAAATAGTGGTGATTGTACTTGGCTCTGATATGTGGAAGAGAATAGCATGTCTCCCGGAACTCGAAGCTGCATTGGCGAATTGGCTAACTCTGTGATTCGGCGCCCCATATCATCTTCGTCATGTGGATGAAGCCATCGCGGCTCTTTGTCAAAGAGGACTTGGAGCCTCTTATTAGCAGAGCTTGGCCTATTTTAAAAAGTACTTGATGTTAGTGACGAGACCCTTAAACCCCATAACCAAGCTAGGAACCTAGGTAGTAGGAAGATCATGAACATCTTATTCATTGTAAAAAAAAAAAAACATACTGTATAGTCTTGTCAGGGCAATGAGAGTTGATAATGGCCCGGATCTTATCAACCGGCAGAGTGGTAAAAACGTAGAGCCTAGCCATTTTACGCTGCGCAGACGATGACCATATTGTCGGACGACCATTTGGAGTGTTTGGCTGATGACTTGGCGAAGACGGTTGATTTGGTATAACCAACATTGATAATGAAGGCCCACTCATGATCTATCTAATCTTGACCTATTCCGAACCTATTGACAGCAGGCAAGGCGTCTTGACGTAGGAAGATACTGCTCGTACCTAGCCACTCTGTCACTCATTAAACAAGACGGGAAAGAAAAAAGAAAAAAGAAAAAAAAGAAAAAAAAAAGCTAAATGATGGGCTTTTGTGCCCGCATAAGCAAGTTCAAGTTCAAAAGAGACCAGAATGGTATGTTGGATGCGCTGCGTTGGTTGAGGCTTGTCGCTATTTGAACGACATCGAACGATGTAATGGCTGAGCAGGGCATCAAGTGACTGTAAAAGAAGGCAGCTAACCTATTACTACATTGTTTTAATTCTTTTCTTCTTCTTTCTTCTTCTTTTGTTTTATCGATTTATTTGTTTTGCTTTTTTTTTTTCGTTTTACTGTTTCTACTTGGTGTGCATGGTCTCCGAGCCAAAAGTCGGCTACAATGCAACCTTTAAGCGATGATGCCTTTTCCCAAAGCCACCGAGATTCAGCTGCCTGAGGTCATTCTTTGTCACTGATATTGGTTGCCTTCTTTTAGAGGCCAATCGTCAGGCCAAATTACTGAGGCTGAGCAAGTCACCGAAATCTGGCCGGTTAAATGGGTGTGGCTATTGTTCGAGGCGGAGCAAAGAAGCACAACGTCTTTGGGTACGACCTCCTCTTTTCTTCCAAAAATCCCATTACATCATTGCCTTGGATGACGATAGGATCTCGTTTTCAGATATAAACCCAGTGAAAACCGAGCGCAACGACGTACAACATGTAACGTACAACCAGATACGGAGTACGGAGTATATTCCTCAGGATTCAGTCAGCCAGCCACATCTTGTCGTCAGCCACCAAAACAGACATGGAACAGTGTGGCTTAGTATGCATCTGTACAATATACTCATTTGCATAATAATATATCTGTATAATAATGCATCTGTATAATAATGCACTTGCATAATATTGCATATCGCACATTTTCACATGATGTAAGCAACAAGCAGCTTATGTAAGGCATTCAGCCAAGTTCGCCAAGATAGGCAAGTAAATATTCTCAGTCAGCACAATGGAACCTTTGCCTAAGATACTTGTATCCTTGTACTTATAAAGCCTCACGGAGACAGCACCGCATTAGGTGTTTAGGCAAACAGGCATTAAACGCAGGTACAGGTATATTTCCCTTTATTAACCCCCCTGCATATATTACAAGTTTTGAGGCTTGTCAGAGCCCACTCTAAGGAGCATGTACCCCATCCACCCATCCACTGTACTGTATGTACCTACTAGTAATAGTAGCATCCTGCGAAATAGGGGAATACGAAATACTCCGTACGAGTACTCATTAATTTCTACTGTACCTTGAATCAAATGCAATCAGCAAGGATCAAATCACACGAGGCTCCAAGGCAACAAGGGTTACAAGCATTGAGACGAGACTGGCTCGCTAGGCTATACCCCGATGCCGCTCCACGCTTTTACAAAAACAACCCCCCCCCAGCAAAAGACCTGCTCCAACAGTACAAGTAAATAGGGGAGAATAGGAAAAGCAAACAAAAATAAGGAGGTTTTTTAAAGAGATTACTCCGTAGACCTGAATGCAATGTACCGCGACTCATACTGCTTACTTGTACTACACAAGTACGACAAATTTGATTACTTGAAAGAAGCTCTGGGCGGTGAGAGTTGGCTCGCCTCGCTAGACCATGACAAAACTTCGCTTCATCCTGCTTCCTTTCCATGCCTGATTCCTGTGGACACTATGGAAGTATACCTTGGAACTATTAGGCACATAATGGGTGGGCGGTGCCTCATCTCAGCTGTGCCTAGATCGATGGATGCATAAAGTTTTGAAGCTTACGAATTCATCCGCCCGCCTAATATGAGTCTCTCGCACTAGTCGTCCAAACGATCAACACACATGCGCAAGTAACAACTCCTTACATACAGAGACAGAGACAGAGACAGAGACAGGATCAACTCTCCCGAAGAGACCGAGCATTACGCACATAATTCTCACAACAACGACTCAATAAGACAAAAAAAACTAAACGCCACTAAGGCCCACAATCATCAGCATCATTTAAACGCCACTTCCGGCATCCCGTCCGCCCAAAGACATCGTTGAGACAAGAAAACCACAAAGGAAAACAAAGGGAAAAAAAAAAAAAAAAACCCATCTTTTTTTGAAACACCTGCCAGGTCCTTTACTATGCATCTCCGGTAGAGTAGCGTTCCCCTAGGTAATTTTAAACTAAACTAACTAGCCCAAAACTGGCAGAACAAAAAACTCCACCCCGGAGAAGAAGAATGAATGGCTGCTGGGATCCCCCGGCTGATTTTGTTGGTACCTGCAGCATGTAAATGATTCCCCCATGTTCTCCCGTATTCTAATCTTCTCAATGCGTACGGAGTACTCCGTACAAGTACGAGTAAGTATATTTCCAATCATTCTTTATACAGGATCGTTTTGTACATTCAGTGCTCTATACTTATACTATTTGCTTTTTGTTCATCCTTTATGAAAGCCATCTAATTCCTTACAAGTATTACCTAAGAGATAGTAAGAATGCTTTAATACATATTAAAAGAGGCACTATATATCATACACTATATATCATACATACCATATACATTATATGCAAAGAGAAAATAATATACAACATAACCAAAAGCAAAACAAATTAAGAAATCCTTCCAAAGCCCAAAAAATCCACATTTACTACAACCTGTCCCAAAAGCACAAACCTGCTTTTACTTGTTATACTTGTAGTATTCAAGTACTATTAGCAATAAGTACGAGTACTATAGCAATAACCAAACAAGCATCATCTCTCCAGTTCATCCATGTCACTTCTTCAACACCAACTCATATCATCCCTGTAAAGTACTCAATGTACTCATACTTTCGGTACCTTCATCTTTCATCTCTTCCCTCTAGCGCAGGTACACACAAAGGAAAAACGCCACGCCTATTCTCTTCCCCTCTCGGCCCAATGTCGATTGAGATTCCTTTCCACCATGGCTTTACCCAAACAAGCAAGGCCAGCGATTCAAGTCGGACTCAAAGTGCCACTCTTTTTCTTTCTTTGTTGCTTTCTTAGTCTTCGGCCTTATGATTGCCCTTTCTTTTCCCGCAAATTGTCTCAGACATACAGTTCTTGATGTGCTAGTCAGGTATGAAGGATAAATGGCTCAGATCCAAGGTAACATGTTAGTATGTCAGTTGCCGACGCGTCCCCCGGCCCCTTTAACTATATACTCCGTATCCTATAACATCAATCCGACGCATCCGTATTTTACGTAAGAAATGATTCTTCCCACTTTGTAGTTTATAGTGGGATTGAATGAAGCAGCATCTCAACTATATTGATTTTCCAACCGGTGCAAAACATTCATTCTTACCTAAGATAGAGAAGAAGATGGAGAATGGAGAAAACATTTCACAGCAAAAAGATATCAAGACAATTTTTTTAAAAACCCATTCAAGACTAATATAGAATAAAGAAATAAAAAATGGCCTTCGTTACCATTATACAGCCTGGTCCATGTATCCAAAAATCTACCGGATCTGGCGCGGCTAAGAATAAAGCAATAAGAATCCTTCCTCTAAATCATACTATTTACACGTTTCCGAACATTATGACATGGTGACTCCCAAGTGTGCATGTTCCAGACCCAAAAAACACTCTAGCTTATCCGATTTACAAAAGGAATACTGCGGCGGCGACAACCGCGACGATGGCTTGAATGCTGCCACCAACGCGAACAGCGGCGTTACCAAGAGGAACGCCTGAAGGAGATCCAGCTGGGGCACCACCGGCAGGGGGGCCGGCCGGAGCAGTACCAACGGGAGGAGGGGCAGAGTAGACTGGAGGTGAAGCCGGAGCAGTGTACACCGGAGATCCAGCAGGAGTAGTGGCAACAGGAGGAACAGCGGGGGCAGTTCCAACCGGAGGTCGAATAACAGGTGGCACAATAGGGGTGACAGCAGCCTCAAAAGAGGCAGCGGGAGGAGCACCGTATGCTGGAGCAGAGTAGACAGGAGCTCCGACAGGGGTAGTACCAACAGGAGTGCCAGCAGGAGGAGGAGCTACAGGAGTGGTGCCAACAGGAGTGTCAACAGGAGTGCCAGCAGGAGGAGCTACAGGAGTGGTAGCAACTGCAGAAGAGGCAGCTGGGGGAGCGTTTGCCGGAGGAGAGTAGGCCGGAGCAGTGCCAGCAGGAATGGTCTGAGACACAAGAGTGGGGATCTCAGAAGGACCATTGGGGTAGACAGTGGTGGAGACGCTGCCAACGGGGCAATCAGTTGTACCGGACGCGCATCGAGTGATGGTGTAAGTCTGAGTGAGGTACGAGGTAGCAGTGGTTGTCGTGGTTGGCTGTGGGCTTCCGGCAGGAGCACTGTAGATAGGCTGGCCAGGTTGACCAGCGGGCTGGCTGGGCTGACCGGCAGGCTGAGAAGGCTGGGGCTGACCATGAGTCTCCGTCGCTGTAACAGGGCAGATTGTGGTGGAGATAGCAATAGTATCAGTCACAGTCTTAGGACGAGTGGGGCAGTTGGTAACCTCAGGAGGGCACTGAGTAATGGTGCGCACACTGGTAGTGTAGATAGTTGAGGTGCTGTACAGAGGAGCGCCGGAAGTGACTGGAAGCGAACCACCGGAGGTCTGAGCAGGGGGAACACCACCATAAGGACCAGAGGGAGAACCAGAGCCTTGGGCGGGAGGAGCGCCGGAAGTGACTGGAAGCGAACCACCGGAGGTCTGAGCAGGGGGAACACCACCATAAGGACCAGAGGGAGAACCAGAGCCTTGGGCGGGAGGAGCGCCGGAAGTGACTGGAAGCGAACCACCGGAGGTCTGAGCAGGGGGAACACCACCATAAGGACCAGAGGGAGAACCAGAGCCTTGGGCGGGAGGAGCGCCGGAAGTGACTGGAAGCGAACCACCGGAGGTCTGAGCAGGGGGAACACCACCATAAGGACCAGAGGGAGAACCAGAGCCTTGGGCGGGAGGAGCGCCGGAAGTGACTGGAAGCGAACCACCGGAGGTCTGAGCAGGGGGAACACCACCATAAGGACCAGAGGGAGAACCAGAGCCTTGGGCGGGAGGAGCGCCGGAAGTGACTGGAAGCGAACCACCGGAGGTCTGAGCAGGGGGAACACCACCATAAGGACCAGAGGGAGAACCAGAGCCTTGGGCGGGAGGAGCGCCGGAAGTGACTGGAAGCGAACCACCGGAGGTCTGGGCAGGGGGGACACCACCATAGGGACCAGAGGGCGATGAGCCTGATCCAGAGCTGTGAGCAGGAGGAGTAGGGATAACAGTCATAACCTCAGTAGAAGTGTGCGATCCCTCAGAAGCAGTGACCGGGCAGATAGTAGTTGAGATGGCGATGGTGTCAGTTACAGTCTTAGGACGAGTGGGGCAGTTGGTAACCTCAGGAGGGCACTGAGTGATGGTGCGCACACTGGTAGTGTAGATGGTTGAGGTGCTGTACTGAGGAACGCCGGAAGTGACTGGAGACCCGGTTCCTGAGGCAGCCGGGCTAGTAGCGACGCCAGAGGCAGGACCAGTGGTAACAGGAAGCTGGTTACCGGAGGTCTCAGCCGGAGGAGAGTAGACCGGAGCAGTTCCTGAGCCGGCTGGGCTGGAGGCAGGGGAGGTAGCAGATCCACTGGCAGGACCGGAGGGAGAACCAGAGGCAGGGTAGGTAGCCGGACCAGAAGCAGGGCCGGTGGTAACAGGGAGCTCAGAGCCAGATGTTCCAGCAGGAGGAAGAGAGTAAACCGGGCTGGAAGGAGCACCAGAAGCAGGGCCGGTGGTAACAGGGAGCTCAGAGCCAGATGTTCCAGCAGGAGGAAGAGAGTAAACCGGGCTGGAAGGAGCACCAGAAGCAGGGCCGGTGGTAACAGGGAGCTCAGAGCCAGATGTTCCAGCAGGAGGAAGAGAGTAAACCGGGCTGGAAGGAGCACCAGAAGCAGGGCCAGTAGCGGGACCAGAGGCAGGGCCGGTAGCGGGACCAGAGGCAGGGCCAGTAGCAGGGCCACTGGCTGGGCCGGTGGGAGTGCCAGAGGCAGGACCAGTGGTAACAGGGAGCTCAGAGCCAGATGTTCCAGCAGGAGGAAGAGAGTAAACCGGGCTGGAAGGAGCACCAGAAGCAGGGCCAGTAGCGGGACCAGAGGCAGGGCCGGTAGCGGGACCAGTAGCGGGGCCACTGGCTGGTCCAGTGGGAGTGCCAGAGGCATGAGCAGTGGTAACAGGGAGCTCAGAGCCAGATGTTCCAGCAGGAGGAAGAGAGTAAACTGGGCTGGAAGGAGCACCAGAAGCAGGGCCGGTAGCGGGACCAGTAGCTGGGCCACTGGCTGGTCCAGTGGGAGTGCCAGAGGCAGGATAGGTAACTGGGCTGGAGGCAGGGCCAGTGGCAGGGCCAGTGGCGGGACCAGAAGCAGGACCAGTAGTCACAGGGAGCTCAGAGCCAGATGTTCCAGCAGGAGGAAGAGAGTAAACCGGGCTGGAAGGAGCACCAGAGGCAGGGTAGGTGGCAGGTCCAGTAGCTGGGCCAGTAGCTGGGCCAGAGGCAGGTCCAGTAGCAGGTCCAGTAGCTGGGCCACTGGCTGGGCCGGTGGGAGTGCCAGAGGCAGGATAGGTAACTGGGCTAGAGGCAGGCGAGCTGGCAGGGCCGGTAGCGGGACCAGAGGCAGGGCCAGAAGCGGGACCAGTAGCAGGACCAGTAGCAGGGCCAGAAGCAGGGCCGGTGGTCACAGGGAGCTCAGAGCCAGATGTTCCAGCAGGAGGAAGAGAGTAAACTGGGCTGGAGGCAGGCGAGCTGGCAGGGCCAGTAGCGGGACCAGAGGCTGGGCCAGTGGCAGGGCCAGTAGCTGGGCCAGAGGCTGGGCCAGTGGGAGTACCAGAGGCAGGATAGGTAACTGGGCTGGAGGCAGGCGAGCTGGCAGGGCCAGTAGCTGGGCCAGAAGCTGGGCCAGAAGCAGGACCAGTAGCAGGACCAGTAGCAGGACCAGAGGCAGGACCAGTGGTCACAGGGAGCTCAGAGCCAGAAGTTCCGGCGGGAGGAAGAGAGTACACAGGGCTGGAGGCTGGTGGGCTAGCTGGGCCAGTGGCAGGACCAGAGGGAGGACCAGAGGCAGGACCAGTGGTCACAGGGAGCTCAGAGCCAGAAGTTCCGGCGGGAGGAAGAGAGTACACAGGGCTGGAGGCTGGTGGGCTAGCTGGGCCAGTGGCAGGACCAGAGGGAGTACCAGAGGCAGGGTAGGTAACTGGGCTAGAGGCAGGCGAGCTGGCAGGGCCAGTAGCTGGGCCAGAAGCAGGACCAGAAGCAGGACCAGTGGCTGGGCCAGAAGCTGGGCCAGAGGCAGGACCAGTGGTCACAGGGAGCTCAGAACCAGATGTTCCAGCAGGAGGAAGAGAGTACACAGGGCTGGAGGCTGGTGGGCTAGCTGGGCCAGAAGCCGGGCCAGAAGCAGGACCAGTGGCTGGGCCAGAAGCCGGGCCAGAGGCAGGGCCAGTGGTCACAGGGAGCTCAGAGCCAGATGTTCCAGCAGGAGGAGTAGCAATGACAGGAGTCGTGCCGCCTACATGAGTAGGAGATCCGTACGGAGGCGAGGCGGGAGTACTCTCAGGGTGGCCAGGGTGGCCAGGGTGTTTCTGGGTAGTGGTCTCATCGCAGTCTTCAGTACCGCTGGAGTGAGGAGAGCCACCTCCAGGTCCCCGAGGGTGGGTAGGGTAGACGACGGGAGTTGTCTGAGCTGGGGGAACGCCGTAGGCATTGGAAGACGAGCCGCCCGGTGTAGGATAAGCTGCGGGTGTAGTTGGAAGCGCTCCTCCAGTGGTGTGGGTAGCCGTGTAAGTGACGCAAGAGCAGGCAGAGCTGAAAGCTTGAGTGTCGGCGCAGTTGGAGTAGTCGGTAGGAATAGCGGCGTTGGCAGTGGTGGTACCAGCGAGCCAGCTAAAGCAGGAAGCGGTAGCCTCCTGGCTGAAGCGAGGGTCGATCAGGTTGCGGTAGCAGTTGTCCTGCTCACATTCGGGATATTTCCAGGCATTTGCCGCGCCGATGGCGACGGCGCCTACAACTAAGGCGCCCTTCATGATAAACACAATAACAATTAAATTCTAAAATGTCTTGCTGAGAGTAAACGAATGAAACCTCTCAAGCAAAAGACGAAAGAAACAAAAAGTTCGCAAGAAGCGACTGTAAGTTTTATTCAGCGAGAGACTGGTGTTGGGATAAGGAAGGAAGGAGGGATACCAAATTGGGGACCACTGGGACGGATGGCAGCCTTATATCTTTGCAATCTTCCATTAGGAGCAATCGAAAGATGACTGGCTCAACGAGGTGTAGTCATGGTGCTAGCCCAGAATACGAAAACAAGCCTGCACGGATGGTCAAAGAAGCTGGTCGTATGTCCCGTGCTGGGTGTATGATTTGAGAGGAGGGGATCCAGGATCCATCTCCTTTGAGGTGCAGCCGCTGCCGCCACCACCACCAGGGCGGTCGTATCCCCACCAACCTGTATATCAGCACAAAAGGTCGGTACCGATACAAGTACCAGTACGAGCATAACGACTTGTACAAGCAAGTTAAGGTACAAGTATGATGCCTCGCTGATGCTCCGTTCCTGGTGGCGTGTGCAGGCCCAGTGGTGGAGCGCTGGGCTAAAGTTAACTTGACAGGGGGAGAGCGGAGCCAGACTGGCGCTCTGCCAGTAACAAATGCTCCGTACTTCGTATATACGGAGTACACACACTTCACACACACACAGTATATACCCTACGGAGTAAAGGCCCAGAATGTCCCAGGGAAGACGACTCGAGGCGTGAGCGAGAGCAAAAGCGTGCTTCTCCACCGGGCGCCCCTGACTAGGCCTTTAGCGCAAAGGTGATTCCGCCAACGCAACTTCAAGGAGGGCCTGGCAGCGTCTCGCGGTCCCTTGACGACCCTGCGCCTCACACTTTTAATGGGGGGGGGGCCCCTTGACCAATCCTTTTCATCTATCGACCAGTTCTTGCTCTTGTCGCAATAAGGTGTCCTTTTTTGCCGTCTCTTGCTCCATTCGCTTGGATTTTTTTGATTTTTTTTTTTTCTCTCTTGCTGTTTGTTTCTGCTTCTCCAGCAATCTCGATCATCCTTGAGGCGGCGTTTTTCGGCCTTGTCTTCCCTGTTTGTGCCCTAGCCCCTCTTGACGAGTCTTTGAAGTTATGCATCCATCCATCCATCCATCCATTGTAATCCCCCTCCCTATTTGGTTTTCAGGCCATTGTGTTTTGGCTACTCCGTACAGTTCTCCGTATTCTCTCCATATTCTCTCCGTATTTGGTAATAAGGAGTGCTCCGTACTAGTGCTTTGTGACATTAGTAGAATTCCCAGGAAATTGAGTATTACTGATATTAGTTGTATCAAGGGATATGGCGTATTCTTTCTTTCTTCCTTTTTTTTTCCTCCTCCAGGCCTCACAAGGTCCCACAATTCCAAAGTTGCTCCTGCTAAATGTAGTATACTGGTACAACACTACCAACTAAGTGTTGTACGAAGCACGAAAAGCAGCAGTACAGCATGCTGTTGGCAAACCTGCAGTCATTAGCAACTACTACGGAAATACTTTGCGCCAATATTGTAGGTAATATCAAAGCAAACACTAATGCAACACGTCGTATTCTCAGTAGTTTCCGAAAATCAACAGGCCACTGGAAATGATCAACAGGGCAACAAGCACGAATCTCTTTTCCAGGGCTATTGGTGAGATTCGGGATCCGTCGTATCTGTGGTCCGAAATTAGAAATCATATACGTACCTGTACGGAGTACCACACCACACCCTTGTGTTTATACACTCACTGTTCGGCGGCTCAGGCAGCGTTACATAATCCTTTGCACCTATGAACGCCCACCTGCTCTGCACCGGTTGCTTGCATACTTGTAGCGACGAGATCAACAGCGAGCCTCTACTTGTAAGCGCCCGTTATCCGAGCTACCCTGTTATGACTGTATTAACCTCTGCCCGCAAAGAGGAAATATCACTGCACATCTTGTTAAAGGCGCCAAGTTGGCCATATAGATAATACGTGCAGAAACAATGATTTACCTTTGATTCATTTGTATTCACAACGTGACGAAGGACTAGCATAGGACGCAAAATGAAGGAGGCGCAAGGTCGTGGCGTCTGCATTTTGCTTAATCTAGTGTCGACTTAACGTCCTTGACGGGAGAATCGGCTAGCTGCTAAAGGATACCCGGGAGCTCAAAGAAGCAAAGGCAGCAGTAAACGTAGCCCGTAATTTTGTTGTCTTTTGCTGCTTGAATGTCCGGATAGTAGCGCATTCGAAGTCGAAGCGTGTGCTTGTAGTGATTGCTCGTGTCCACTCAGGAATGCATCCTGCTAGGAAGACGCGGCTAATTCTTCGTATGCCCTCACCACTAGTATCGCTGTTGTTACTATTCCTGTGTGCGATCTTCCTCTGCCGTACTTGATACCAGTCTCAGTTCGGGCGCGTCACCGGTTTGGCGGGTCATTGTGACGTTGCAAGCGGCTGCTTGATGAGCGCTCTTCTTATGAGTACTTTTTACTGTATGTCCAGCGGTACCGGAAGAGACAATGGACATTACAGATACCTAATAGAACGGCTAAGACACAAACCATTTGCTCTCAAGCAGAGTCCCGCGCGAAATGGTTGGCTGTCGTGGGTCGGCAGGTTTGTGGCTGGTTGTGCGACAGCTTGGGCCACACAAACCAGCAGGGGTTGGCGGTGGTTCCCATTGCTCCATTGACTTTATGGACTGAGTCAATGAGGGGATCATGCTGGCGGACTGGCCGGCTGAAGATGGATTAAGTTGGATGAGTGACGAGCGGAATTCTTCGCATAGACTTAGATAGGCCAATGAATCTTGCCCAATTTTTTTTTTCGTTCATGTTCATGCACACGACTGGAAGTTGTTGTGATGCGGTCAGTTGGGCTGAATCTAGCGCGGTACTTGGTACCTTGGGCTGTGATAAGAATGGAAAGAGCAAACGGTGACGAGATGAGAAGCGCAGATCCAAGCAACAGCAAACAAGAGCAAGACAAAAGTCAATCTACTTGATGGAGATACATAGAGGTACTTAATCTATAGAACAAAATACCTTCAAATACATATTATATTATTAAAGACTCCATCTACAGAGTACAGAGTGCAGCGTTTCCATGCTCTCTCTGTTCTGGTACGATTCACTGCGATCCAACCAAAATACTAGATCTTCATTGACTCTGATTTTTTCTTCTTCTAAACTGCCCCTCACTTGCTGGAGTGGGACGTAGATCTCAAAAAATCTTTCTCTCCAAAGTCACACAGTTCGTAACAAAACACAGCCTGGATTGGCCCTAGTTCACTGTAAGGAATTCCCTAGAAACATGAATCTGATCTTGTCCGTCTCAGTGGACCGTGAAGGCGTCATAGAAGAGACATCAACAGCTTTTCTACTGGTACTTAAGACGACTATTTTGTATTTGTATGGAGTAAGGTGGGCTTGAGCAATTTCCTCTTCGCCATGTATTACTCCATACAATTATACCTAGTAGGTACTCGCTCTGCGGTAAATCTCACGATTGGCCACCGGAAAAATAGACAAACTTGCTAAGGCTCACTATTATCAATTAACCCCCTCTTATATTATCACTATTACTATGTATTATTATTATTATTATTACTATTACCATTATCGTTACCATTATTTGTTTTTACTATTGTATTATCGTAATATTATTGATTGGCACTTGTACTGACAGCAAAATATTCATCTTTTTCTTCCATCTTTTCTTTTCGTGCTACTCTCAACGCGCGCATCCTGCAAGCCTGACTGAATACGAGGTGCTCAACTACATTTTACATCAGCAGCCACCAACTGCATCATGCGAGTTCAGTCTTGGCCACAGCTTGATCATCCAGTCAGATCGCTGAACCTGCCTCTGGGTAGCAGAGCTAAGAACGGTGAGCTTTGCCTTATTGCACCTTGGAGTTGCGCATGTGTGAGGGATACAAGTATTTGGTATGTAATGCTGTACTAGGTAGGTTTAATTTTATCGCAAGCTGTGCACTCGTACACAGAAGAGAAGATGCCTTCCAACCATAACACAAGACCCGCATCCCGTATTCATCGACAGGAGAAGAAGCTTAGCTGCATGCCAACTTATAAGTATACAGACACTACGTAATATTCTGTACCTAATCGTACAAGCGGGTGGCTACCGCATGGAAGATGAAGACCTGAGGTGTAATAATAGTATCACGGCTCCGTACTCCGTATATGCTACCGAATGCCGCCACTCGTATCAAGAGAACTTCAGTTCACGAGAAGAAATGCATCATCCTAAGCTTATATCATCCCCACCTTCACTGTGATGGTGAAATGCTTGCTCATACGAATGACACTTTGCTTCCGCCTATCCAAGCGGCTTCTTACCAACATCCACACCATTTGCCTCATTCCATCAAAGATGAAGGAATTTTAAAATAAAACAATTCTTTTAAATATAAACGTCTTCCTTTGTAATCCGTATAGCATTAGACACATAAGCGGACCTCTTGATCAGCTGTTTCTCTACCTAGCTAGTCAATATGCACTGTCTTTTGTCATATTGACACCCAAACACCACTGATGTTCCTCTTCATCGGATCTACTCTTCTCCACCTACGATGACCCGATCGTCAGGCCAACTTTATGTGTGGAAGAGTGGCGAATGGGGCAATGGAGTGACCCGGTCTGCGACCTGAAAATTTCACATCGAATGGTGCCCAGCATGTCCGTCGACCTGGTGTTCGGGATCGTCATTCATTCAACAGGTATTGTATGTACAGTACAAGAACTAAAAGGAGATTAGTGACAAGTATACGAAAAAGAGTCTTTCAAGGATTGAATGACGAACGGTTTCTTTTGCGTTTTCCTATCTATCCCTTTTTCTTTGTCCTAGTTTATGAGCTGTGGCGGTAGACAACTATTGTTAATGGGACTTTGGATCGATTTGTTGTTGGGCCTAAAACTGCCGGTGAGCCGTCGTCTTCTTCCATCATTGCAACCAACAGAGTTTTTGAACTATTTTTAATCTCATTACCGGAACGCTTTGGCCAATGGGGTTCAAAATGATCCTTCCTATTCGTCTTGGATAATCCATGGTCGTATGCACAGACAATTGTTGGTGCCCAACTTGGAGATTGGCTTTTTTTTTTTTTCAGCTTCGTCCACCCCGGATTTCCTTTTTATTGACGGAGACGCCGCAGAGGCCACGCCTTTGAGCTATGACCTGGCTTTGCATGGTTGCCAGACAGATGGAATTCTACTGATAAGAAACTTTACATTCTATACGAGACTAATCAGTCTGCTCATGCCAAGAGTCTTTGATTGGCTTTTTCTACTTCCATACTACTAAAATCTATAATCATGGAACTATTATTCTAATATTGAGAGATTTAAAGCAACACTTTAAAATCTGGTTGATGGCATCATCAGACCAATCTATAAACTACATAGTGGACTTGGCAAGCCACTTGGGTAGCAAGCTACAAAGAACATTGGGCAACTCGCTTTGATACGAGTGTATAGACTTTTGGAACATATGAAAGGGCTTTAAGCGTGATGCTGAAGTCATATTGCTCCAAGACGACACCATTCGACCTATCAATGACGCTACTACAACTGATGGTGCGAGTGCTGAAATGGTGGGTATAGAAATACGAACTGCAGCTAGCCATTATTTGATATGTCGTCTAATAGATCGAATTGCATCAGATGTCATATTTGTCGCTTGCATGTCATGATAGCATGATACTTGAAAGGCTTAGAGACATGACTAAAAATAGGCCACATATGTGACCATGCATTTCTCGCCCATCATACATGTTTTATGCGGCATCAGCCTTGTGGATTGAGGTTGCTCATCATCATGGTGAGATAAAAAAAAATAAAAAATAAAAGCACAGACTATAACCAGCAGAGCAGTCAATATGCACTGTCTTTTATCATGTTGACACCACTTATGTTCCTCTTCAACAGGTCTATTTCTCTCTAGCGAGAGTCGCATTCCAGGTACCAAGCGGCTCAGAGTCGTAGGAGGATGGTCACGAACCTCAAGGTCACGACGTTTGGGAACTCGTTAAATGTTTTGGTCATGTTAAGTTAAGCTCTGTAAGGGTTGTTCGTGGCTAGTCACCAGATATTCATACGTGATTACTCGATATATAATAGTGAGTGGTAGTAGTTCTAGGGCCATAATTTCTCAGGTGGAGATTGAGGTCACGAAGATGTTTACTATTATCGGGTGAGTAAATAATATCATCGTAAATATAGAGTATAATGAACTGCTGTACGTATGAATAAAGCTGGATTTTTTTTTTAAAAAAAATAAAAAAATCTTGGCAACCTGCCTATCAATCAGCGGCGCTCGTGCCAATAACGTCGAGAGTATTTAGTAGAATATCTAGTTGCAAAACTACACCAAATTGCCTGATATGCCATTCCTACGTATGATTAATCGTAAAGCGGATTTATTTTTTATGGTCGCTCGTCTGACTATTCAAGGTTTCTGCCAACAGAACATATGCTCATCCTGCTTTCCCAGTGGCATTGATAACAACAAAGGGGGAAACCTAATCACCTATGTCGTTATGGCTACCGATCATAGGATATACTTAGGGAGTTTGGCACATTAAGGATTACAAGGAGAACACTCTCAAGATCGATATTGACGAAACTTTTATGACTTGCCCTATGTTAAGCTGTAGCGAACAGCAAGGATACATATAGAGTAGCTAACTATCACATAAAGTCGTGACTTGGGAAGTTTGTGAACGTAGGGCCTAACATCCCCCTAGAGAAAATCATGCGTGGTGATATCACTGCGTTTTCACTCCATCAAGTACCTCGTCTTTGATGTCATTCAAATCCTAGACCACCGTAGTCAAGAACTGTCTCATCTCCTTATGACGAGCACGTGTTTCCTCACAATAGTTGCACATTTCATCGCGATAGGCGCGAATATCCCTCGACAATGTAGCGACTTTAGCACGCAATTTGCTGCATATTTGTTGAAGTTGGGTGAGCTGTTCAATGACCCGATTTTGTTGCAATTGAGGGAGACCAAGCGAGTTAAACCTATCGCGTCGCGGGATTGAGGTTAGGGGGCGAGGTGTAGCATTTATAACGCAGTTATCTTTGTTATCTTTGTCTTCAGACATATGCTGTTTCGCAACAGGTAGCTCCTCGGAGGTGAAGTCGTGCAAACGTTTTCCTGATTTAGTAGATTGGCCTGTAGAGGCTGTAGCTTGACTTGGTGGATCGACTACCTGCTTCTCGTCGTCTTCACCCTTCTGTCCCTGCTTTTGAGAGGTGACAGCACGTTGAGATTTCTTGTGTATCGCGGCAAGCCTGGCGCGAATGTAATCCACGCACGTGCTGGGCAACATGTCATTCATTGCGCTAACAGCTGAGGATATTGGACAAGATAGCCTAGCTTCCTTCAAAAATGCGTCTGATTTTTCACCAATGGACATTGAGATTAAGGCTCGATTCTTGATGATTTTGCGAATCTCTTCTTGCGCGCGTGCCGAAAGTCTTGCGGACTGTGCTGAATACTTCTTAACACAGGCAATTGCATCTTCGTAGCTTTTGCCATCCGAGGTCATTCTAAGATCTTGTATCTCGAGCTGGCGAGGTTTGGGGTTCGGCGGCGCCGCCATTGTAACTCGTCGTAGTGATAGATAGAGAGGTGTTGTGGCGCCCTATCAGGGAAGAGTTAAGTATGAAAGAAAGAGAAGAAAAATTGTTTTCGAAATTTATATTCAGAGGGATGCGGATGTTTGCAGGCGGTGTGTGGGACGTGGTGTGGCAGAACTTTAGGTAAATGTGAGTCAAAAGTGAACAGCAGTTACTCGTTTGTGGGAGTTAGAGAGGAATGAAGTGACAATAGGTGCATAAGGCGATGTAACATATTGAAGAATACGATAGCGATTTATATAATAAAGCTATCTTTGAACTATATATCAGAAGATAGACAATAAGATTGTGGTTCAGAATGATGCAATTATATAATGATAATAACTAGCAATCTAAATTCAACAACAATAATTAATGCGTTTTCCGTAGATCTATTGAGAAAAGGCTCGCCAAATTTCTTATTGTGAGGCTATAAAGCAGACAGAAAGCTCTTGAATGTCATTGTATATGCCTGTTTATATATATCATTAATCGTCTCAACACATCCTCACAAGAGTGAGTGCGACACTCTATCAAGGTCACAGAATCTGCTTGGCATTTTGCAGGTTTCTTTGCTTTACTATAATAAATCACTATCTATTTACAGTCGAACTGTAAATATAGTAGGTTTTATATCTATTAAGCTATCTTTCGAATCATCTAGACGTTTATTTAAAGAAAGCCATTCCAAAGTGTTTATATATATTCTTAATAATAGGGTTAATATTAATAAAAAGTAAAGAAAGCAAAGAAAGTGCCTCTATTATATATATTGTATTATTTATAGTTGAGATAATTCAACACAATAGAGTTAGCCCTTTCCCATTGGATAGTATTGTTATAGCAATAGTTGCTATGCATACAATGCCTCGACAGGACGACACCACTGCCTCCTGGGACTTCCATAACTTTACAAAGGACGTCACTGTTTATCACCCCTAAGCAAGCCTCCTAGTCAAAGATGAACGTATCAACTTTCACAAATGCTTCAGAGACTATATACCGAAGACGCCTTTCGGATCATGCTCTGCACCATCCATTTCCCCCTCAATGTTCCCTAGCGAACGAGATGGCTACTTAATTCGCATGATTTATGGATTGTTTTTGAGAATAACGCTTACATATCGTCCTTCATATTACACCACTTAGTGTCTATGATGATCATTATAACTCAAGAATTTAATGGAACGCTCGCCGCACGTTATATGATCATCCAGTGGTTGACAAATTGGCTCCGATTTGATCGTAGTTTTGATTACTAAGCATGAAATCTTGGAATGAGCCGAGGTTGTGAGCGAAAAATTTGCACTAGTATGAATACCATGCGAATCTAAAAATAGCATATATAGGGTAGGCAACTGACAAACCCATGTGAAAACGCCAAAAAACTACAATAACATTTATGGGATAAAGTGAAGCCGAACAGACTGTGGAAATATAGTATTGAATAGGAAAATATGGATTATAACAGAATATCTGTTATAAGCTATTGTAAGGGGCAATGCCAGCACAAAGTGCTAGTATTGGCGAATCTTTTGATCATTGGCTCAATTAACACCCCTTCTAGTTGCTGTTACATTGGTCTCTTCCTCCTTGTGTTGATGAAGACTTCTGGTGCTACAGCTGTTTATGATAATACAAGCTAAGTACTACGTATACTTGTTTTAGCAGTCGGCACGGGACAAACAGCTACCCAAACAAAGAACAAATAGCTACTCCGTAGGTGAATATAGAAATCGCTTTGAGCTTTTCGTGAGTAAGCTCGGTGCCGAAGGAATTTTCCGATGCGTGATACCGGATGTAGGACAACTTGGTTATCCTAACTCCGCCATGATAAATTTCAACAAGGGAGAGCAATTTCCTTCAATAGAAAGATGGCGTTAAGATAGAAATATATAAAAGAATAATGGAATTTATAGTATATTTTTTTTAAATCTTATATGCGTAGATACTGGTATGGCCAAGTGTGGGCGACCTGAATATTGCTACTGCTACTACGGAAAAACTCCGTAGAAAATGCTGCTTTGATCCGGCACTTCACTATATCGATATCGACTATCGGTATGCTTAATACCCGCCAGCTGCGATTAGCGGGGCCGATTCAAAGACTCCACGTTGGCAAGGCTTGACAGATGAATGGCTTCGAGAGTTCTCGGGAGACCCCGACACCAGCCACAGGGAAGAATGCGCAGGTACGCGAACGGGGGCGGCGGAAGTAAACGAGAATCATAAGCTCCTATACATTGCAACTCGCAAGCACATAGTGAAGGAATGATATTCCTAAAATATTACGATGGCATATGAAGCTGTACTGTACTCTCTTTTCTCGTTTTTTAAAAAATCCATCAACCTTATTATTGCTTGATAGTTGGTTGCCTCGGACTGACCGACTTCAAAATCTCTCTGTACCTGTGGCTCATGTGAGCCACCTCATCATGGTCCGTGCCCGGCCTTAAGCCGCCCAATCGAATAACCCGAGTGTTCCCGAGCCCACCCCTTACAGCAATTTTTTTTTCTTGCCCCTAGACTAGCGCGGCCCCGGCAACAAGGGAAACAGATAAGGAAAAAAAAAAGACCTCAAACAAAAAGCCGCCGCTTTTCTCCCCAGACAAAACCTCAACACTCTCCACGTCGAATTCGTCGACCCTCGTTAGAACTTCTCTCTTTCTCTCCCCACTCAGCCTTTGTTTGCTGCTTCATCTTCTCCCGTTACAATGGCCAGCGCTCAGATTCCGGCTATCAGTGCCGAGCCTAAGAAGCTCGAGGGTCTCGCCCTCTACTCCCGCTTCGCTCTCGCTGGCGCTGTCTGTTGCTCCGTTACTCACGGTGGTCTCACTCCCGTCGATGTGTATGTGCTTCTGTTTTTTTTTTTGGGTTGTTTTCTCTTTTGAGGGTCTGCATCATCCATATTTTGGTGGTGGCCTATTTCTCGTCGCTCTCTTACCTGTATAAATGAACTATCTCGGCTGACCGACTTTTTTTTTTTTTTTTTTCTTTTTTTTTTTTTTTTTTGATATAGCGTCAAGACTCGTATCCAGCTCGACCCCCAGACGTACAACCGTGGTCTCGTCGGTGGTTTCCGCCAGGTTATCCAGAATGAGGGTGCTGGCGCCCTTTTGACTGGTGCTGGCCCTACCTTTGCAGGATACTTCCTTCAGGGTGCTTTCAAGTTTGGCGGTTATGAGTTCTTCAAGGCCCAGTTCATTAACCAGCTTGGTCTTGAGACTGCCTCCAACAACCGCACTGCCATCTACCTGGCCTCTTCCGCCGCTGCCGAATTCTTTGCCGATATTGCCCTCTGCCCTCTTGAGGCTACTCGTATCCGTCTGGTGTCTGAGCCCACCTATGCCAACGGTCTGATTGGTGGTTTCTCCAAGATGCTCAAGAATGAGGGTGTCGGTGCTTTCTACGCCGGTTTCGGACCCATCCTTTTCAAGCAGTAAGTAACAGAGCTGAATAAATTGCTTGGTCTCAATATTGTGCTTACACTATCTATAGGATTCCTTACACCATGGCCAAGTTTGTCGTGTTTGAGAAGGTCTCCGAGGCTGTTTTCCGCCAGTTCCCCAAGGAGGATCTCTCTAACGGCATGCAAACCACTGCCAACTTGGGCTCTGGCCTGATTGCCGGTTTCGCTGCCGCCATTGTCTCCCAGCCCGCTGACACCATGCTTTCCAAGATCAACAAGACCAAGGGTCTTCCCGGTGAAGGCACTACCTCCCGTCTGATCAAGATTGCCCGTGAGCTCGGCCTCCGCGGCTCCTACACCGGCATTGGCGCTCGTCTCTTCATGGTCGGAACTTTGACTGCTGGCCAGTTTGCCATATACGGCGATTTGAAGAAAAGCATGGGTGCTGTAGGAGGGGTAGAAATTGCCAAATAAACGTGTTCTTTGATGATCTGATGATAAAACGGGAGGCTGGAGAGCGTAGGAGAAAAAATGGGTCGAGATTCCGAAGAGGGGGCAACTATACAGTACTGCCCAAGAGCTGGGCTTTTTTTTTATTTAAGTTTTGGGTTGCTGGGGCTTTCCCTAATACATATAGAAGGGGGCAGTCTTAATTTCGACCGGAACCTTGGGGAGATATGGTTTCTTGTTCGATCATATGAAGAAACCCTAGAGGCAGGTGATGTGGAATACATCTCTTGATTACCTAGAGTAGAGTATAGAGTCGGCAGACCACTAGCATTCCCGCTAAGTGTTGTATAATAGTCATCTCCTTGGGTTATCTAATAGACTGGAGTTTTCTGGCTATACCACATCTTTATTATTTAGATGCGCGGTCGTATTGTCTGATATATCACGACGTTGGGTTCCGATGGCAGAATTTGGCGGCGAGCTTTTTAATAGCCCAATCGACTGCTTAATTGGGTAATGTCCGAAATAGGTAAAAGGTGATGTCAAATTCAGCTTATGTAATCAATTGAGATTGATAACTCGTTCGCTCTGCCCTGGCTATTTTGGTCTACCGCAACATGTGTTATACGTGTGAGTGAGGTTGTGTTATCCTATAAATGGCTACTGTTATGGATTCCATCTATACATATTAGTGACCTCGGTCAATAGTTGACGCAATACGCTGTGATAAGGACTCTTTTAGATGGTCTGAGGATAAGGGACACTGCATAACGTCAAAGCCTCTGTCGCTGCGACAAACTACCCCTATCGCCGCAACTGACCCCCCTCAAACGTCAAATCAAAGCCGCAATACAACGGTCATTGAATCGGAAGATAACGAAGAAGAAGACATAGTCTGAGGATAAGGGACACTGCATAACATCAAAGCCTCTGTCAACAAAGAAGACATGAAAGATCAAGTCAGTGCGGACGAAGAGTTGCCCCCCTTTGGAACATCGCCGCAATGACTTAACCATAACCGTCACCAGCAAAGTTTGCAAACCCCACCCAAAACCTGTTTGGAATGTTAAGTCAATGTTGAAGTCCCTAATTTGAGCTTAACGACATTTAGCAACAAGACCTAGAGTTATACAGTGAATGAGATCGCTGAAGCCATTAAAGTTGAAAAATGACTTCTAAGGACTATAAATAATCCTATATAACGTTAAGTAACCTAAGATAGCGATTATGGATTTGTCTAACGACATTTGCATTAAATCGCAAGAAAATAAGATGCGAGTTTTAAAACAATATACAGCAGTTTATGATAGCGATTGTAGAAATATTTGCTAGCATTAAACATAACATTTATTAACCTTGTAGATTATAATAGGGGAATTATGTTTTTTTTTAAGAGAGGGATGTTAAAGATTACAACTGGTTATATGACCATTCTATATTTTATATTATAAAGCAAGAAGCAAGAAGACATAGATATACATTATTGTATTATAGAAGTTAAGCTAGATAGGACCGTTTAGCATTCTACTTATATAGTAATATACTTACATAATTGTCTATTGATATCGCCCGACTAAACTCTATAATTGACGTACTGTAACATTTCTTCCGACATTTCATACCTTCATAAATTGTAGATAGCACTAGAAGTTAGTCAATCTAAGTTCAATACACCATTTAATGTCTACTACATTGGTGATGTCGCATTGTGTATTGCTAGACTTGGCTTATTGAGCCATTCTAATGGTACAGTCGACCACTATATTTCACCTATTATAGCGCCTTATAGCTCTATAAAGGCTTAGTATGTAAGTCATATAACCTAGTGGCCCAACCTATTAAGATGACCTTGATCTAAATAGATGATTGTTAGTTATATTAAATAGCCTAGATTAATTATAGTTATCTATCTGGATATATATTGGCAACTCAAACGAGGGAGGAGAACCATAAATTCTCATGGGCCACGACCCAGACAGCAATAAATACTCCGCATATAAATCCAAGATTTCGACCATTAATTTCCCGGCGCTGTTCCGTTTCCTTGAACCTGGTTCATCAATCAAGACTCAGTCTTAACCGAAGTGACGGTGCACCAGTGAGGCTATCCTTAGAGGGGGAAAAACGCATATTGCTTGATGAAGATGTTCAAAATGCAATAAACAAGCAAGAGACTCTTCGCGCCACCATTTCAGAGGAGTATTCGAGTTTCCAAGCAGCATCCAACGCAAACGATACATCATGGGGATGAGTATAAACAGGCTGCAGCATCTCGTGTGTTATTTATTAATAGCATGAGACGCAAGCTTTTTAAAAATGACTATAGGCAGCATTTCGCCCAATTATATTAGCCTTACCTACCACAACATCAAATGATGTCGACAGCAGTAGCAGTCTATTGGACTCTGTCTGAGCTTACAACCACAATTCAATTGACAACGAGACGCAATTTTATTCATCGTATGGTATCATTGCCGAGGAAGAATCTCTTTTTGTTAGTGATAGCGGCGACTGCCTTGAAACACCATCTGAGGAAATCTCCGATTCTATGCAAATGATCGATCCACGTCTTCTCAATGACGCCGAATGGGTTCAGGCTACATCGTTAGAACAAGACCTTGTCTTTGGTTCAACAGACGAAGTGGATATTGATAATTAAGTGGTTGAATCTCTTGAAAGCAGCGGAGATACAGGTTCACAAACGGCCGACGTTTACAATAAAATTGAGGATTCTGGGCCCGATAACACTTCACGGCATACAAGAACGTAATTTGGTAAAGACATAGGTCGCATCTTGATGAAAGGGATGCCAACCTATAATGATATGTTTGCTGACATGAAGCGCCACGAATATGACGAAGCGGCATTATCCAATGTCATGACTTCATGGTTCCAGATATCTCACAACGTTGATCAATTTCTAAAGGTCAAGAGCCATTTATTGGCACATACAATTGTCGCTTTTGCGGCTGTGACCTAGACAAGGTCAGCAGCGCCCATGAACATAGTTATCAATGCTCGTTAATTGACGCTACTCAACGAGCATTGAACATCCGGCTTCCATTATAACCACTGGATCATCCATGCGAATATTAGTGTTGTGGCCATGGCGACCAATTATACCAGTTTGTATCTTGTAGTAAAACATTTGTGAACATAAAAGAACAAGGGAATCATGCAAGAGAGCATATACAGAGTATGTAGAAGACTAATTCAGACGGCCTCAAGGTTATAACTTGTTTCTATGGTACACGCGCCAGTAACCCAGAAGGTGGTCGTCTCCTTCGAGATGGCCCTCTCCTCATGTTACCGATTGCATTTTGGAGCTGTTGGTGAATGCCATCCATGCTGATTGACCTTTTCTTTTGATGCATCTAATGAGCACTTGGATCTAGTCAATCCAACACAGGCTCACACGTATCTATTATTGCCCACACTCATCTATCACAACACTTCCCAACGTCATATACCATACCTTTGCATAAAGCAATATTAATTGGAGGCGTCGGCAACGGAGGACCGCTCACAACAACCGCTGTTTCTATTCCCCTTTCTTTCCGAACGGACAACGGTGACACCTGGCCGTCACCTAGCGAAATTCTAAACATTTCTTTACTCTAACGACATGGACCTCGAACCAAACGATTATGACTACAAAGACGCCATCGCTTGCGTTCAGGCGTACTGGAAGCAAGCAACGCGACTTACTCGCGACTAATAGGTCGAACTGCGACAATACCTCATCAATAAGGATTTCACTAGAGGCTCAGCGTGTCAGACAACAACCGGTTCTCACAAACTCTACCGCGGTGCCAAGCGTGATAGAAAAATAGTCGACGAATGCATTTCTTGGCCAGCATATATCATCCTCGACGCGATTTATAAAAAAATTGCCCTCCTACTATTGCAGCCGCGTTCGCTATAAGTTCGGCTCCGCAGTAGTGGAAGACTACTCCGAAGAGTATTTCCATCACTGAATCAGAACTGGAGGATAGTCGGGAAGAAGACACCGAGGACCACGTTAGCTTAGATGAAGACCTCGCACCCTTGAAAAGACGTCGCAACGAGCCATCCAAGATCATCATTGAGCAAGACTCGCAAACCCCCACAAAACCATCGTGGAACGCAAAGTCAGTTCTAAGCCCACTCGTCTCAAGCCCTTCCACAACAAAAAGCAGCGTCGAACAACGCCAACGAAAATCGGAGACAACCATGGAAAAGCTGGTTGACTTCAATATCTATCGAACGAGAAGAGAGCAAAATCTTCTGTTAACGACATGCAAGAAATTATGTCTACAATCACATCTACCTTAGCTGAGATACGCTATAACTTGAACTCATTTTCAAGACACTTGATGGGAACATCATGTTTTTTTTTTCGCGAGGGGGATGTAAGGGATAACGTACACAAGGTCTACGATATATGTACGATATCAGCCGAGGACTAGCCCTGTAGATCTTAGAGGAGACATGTCATTCTACATAAATCACCGTCACTATATATACAGTGACCTCGATGAATTCGACTACGACGACCATATACGACTACGGTCGTACCATGATACCATCAGTAGAATATAATGCAGCAGCCAATAGTTTAGTAACTTAAAACAATGCAGACTGATTTATAGAAAGTATTCGCGACAATGCGACAACGGAGGATCGAATCGAATATAGATATATTAACTTACCACAACTCCTTTAAAGACCGGCACATTACTAATGGGGTGTCGAAGTCATGCTGTAGTCCCACGCTTATGCCCATTCTGTTTTCATAATGAAGAACTACCTACTTAATGTCGAATTGCAAAGCTAACCATCGATATAATATGTCTTTATTTTGGTCACTTTAAGTTGTATGGCGTCTTAGGCGTCTTTTTGCATATGCTAATAGTTAACAGCGAAATCGTTCAGTAATGTTGTCTTGCTGGTTGTCTATAGGAAATGGGATGCCGTTCGACCATATAGCAGCTGGTTGTTGTTAAGTTGGAGCGCAGAGTTCAGCAAGTGTATGATGTGAGGCATCAAACTTGGCCAAAGCATTTAATCATATTTTGCACCTATTAGCATGCAAAGACATTAAAGAACTATCTACACTGTTCTTTCGACTTGTCCATTTGCATACTCATTAGTGGTCAATATGGCGACGGCTGTCGAGCTGTTTAGCGAAACCAACGGCTCTTATGGAATCAGCCGACATTCTCGACGTTGAACTTATGGCCAACCCAACCGTGATACCCATGGTGGAGCCTAAAACTAGGTTGACATAAACTTTTGAAGGGTAAATGAGATTTTTCCGTACTGGCGTCAGTAATTGAGCGATGGGTCAAATGGTAAAGTCAAAAATGCCAAACTAGCATGAGATCGGAAATACTGCTAGCATCTAGAATAGTCTTTGTCGACGTTGAAATGACAGTTTCACATCGGTTTCCTAGCTTCTGTTGAACTAAGATGGGAGAAATATAGGACGCCAAAATGAGATACGTGGTAACTAACCATGAACTAACTCAGGTATTTCGTATTTATTTTATGGCAGTAGACGCTGCCTCGGTCAGAGTCTGGGCACAAGATAGCCGACGGGAGAATTGGAACAGAAAGAGAGGAAGAAGGAAAGACATTTATATGTAGTACCTAGATTCACCGCGAGATCGAATCAGCCGATCTTGAGATATCTAGCATTTGCGCCTCGATCCCACGCTGTTCAGCTACACGCAAAGTAACCCATCCATGGAGGGCGATATTGCAGTAGACGATGCAATAGTGCATTATTGTATGTGTTCGAACTGGAAAAAGTTTCATCTTATTGTTTTGATTGGTGCCTGATAGTAGTGTGTGGTCGGCCGTCTAGGGCTGGTCGTCGCATGGCGATCACCTTCAAACCAAAATTGCTTCCAATCTATTATCACCCCGGCTCTTGAAGACCCAAAACGCTACTTCTTGCAGCGACTTGACTCAGGGCTGCACCAATTTAGCCAGCAGGCTGACAATTTCACAATTGCTGTCCAGGGCCCTGGAACCGAAGCCTGCTCTTGGGGCTGAAAGGGCTGGAACTGGACTTGAAGCCGTCGGAAAGAAACCGTCGGAAGCTTTAAATAAACACATTAGAGAAAAGGGCTTAGTCATTGATCAAATACCCGACAAGCATCATTACGGAGGAAGACAGCTAATAGGCGAATTTTTGTTATGCTCACAGTATGTATGTATTTGGCCTTTGACAAGGTACATATAAAATATTATTAGGTGGTGAGAAAAATGGGAGCCATTCGCTGGTCTCACGTGATGATATGAAGAAACACCAAAAATATAGCAAGAGCGAAAATGATGCCTTCACGGATACCTTCTTCTGTACATGTTTCACAGCATTTGAGGTCGATCTACTTTGAGATAAACGAGCGCTTTGATACTTGAAATCGTCGCTAAGAGTTACAAGAGTACGTAGTTCTCCGCACATGTTGGATAGCTTATGCTTAACCGGCCTGTTCAGCTTTAGCCAATCCACGGCCCCGCGAAGAGATCGGGGAAAATGTAGGCGCCAAGAGGGACGAAACGTGGCTACTCGACGCCACTATTCTTTTGTGAATGCAAGCACAGGCAAATATGATATAGGGCAGGTTGAAGCACCGGCAGCAATGTTTCATTTGCCCCACGAATCTTTGGAGAAAACCGTTTTGTTTCTGTTCTTTGCCTTTTCATGGTGGAAAATTCCATGGCTTCTAGCGTCAGCGGATTGCGACACTGTACGCTGCGCCCCCGCATGGCATCTACAATATATCAACCTATGTGCTTAGTCCGAAGTATATACTCCAATAGAAGTACCCAAGTTCAGCCAGTCAGCTATTCGGCCAGCCCTGATGTTGGGGTCGTATCACAGTGACGATAGTATCTGGAGATACTACCTAATAGTAGTATATACGAAGCACGGGGGGGCACCGACCTTGGATTCTGGGGATATGACCGTCGGCCAAGGGCTACCGTCATCAACAAAACCGGCATCGCTCCCATCCCCTCGTTCTTTACAGCCAATTTAACGCGATATTTTCCAGGATGTCAGGCCAGCATTGACTCGAGAACCTAGCATCTCTCGGTTGCTAGGCTTCGCTTCAGACCAATGGCTGACCATGCTGCTTTCCCCGCCTCCTTCAACCCCAGCAAACCTAGTCATCTCCACCTCAAGCCCCGTTCTTTTCTCCAGAGTTGTCAGAGGCGCTTTGACGGGTATTATGAAAAGAGCTCGGATAAGATTCGACCGTTATGGTCGCGAGAATTCTTCCTAGGAAGCCACATGGAGTGGGAACCATAACTCTTTTGCTCTTGGATTACGGATGTTTTTTTTTTTTTTTTTTTTTGGCTTTTTTTTTTTTTTTTTTTTTTGCAGCCACGTGAGAACTGGTTCAGATGCCACTCTTGGAAAGAAGACCAAATGTTAGCATGAGCAAGCCTTCATCAGCAGCCAATTTGCCGACGGGATATTTTTTTTTTAGTGCTTCAAAACTAGTACTAACCCGGAGTACGAGGCCGGTAATGGCCCGGCTGATCATGCCCGTATTTTGCTAGGGAAGAGCAGCGTTGCAATACACCATGAAAAGCTTCCTCTGAACGAGTCAAAAGTAGACCCTGGTTGGAGATGTGAGGGGTTGGGCCAGCCGAATTGAGTGAAAAGGGTCGCATTCCCAGCGCGAGAGCGCAGTTCTTTGATCGAGAGCATCCCAGCAAACATTCGTCTTTTTCTTCTTCTCCCCCTCTCTTCTTCCCCATCAGATCTCCCTTGGTTGGTTCTCCAGACCGGAATCTGCTACCATGGGCGTCAAGCAATTCTTCAAAGAACGGTCGCTCAAGGCTGATGACAAGCGTCGTACAAGAGCTGCCGAGCTCACATTGAGAGAGTCCATCTTTCCCATCGCCCTTGTTACTGTCCTATTTTTCCTCTGGGGATTTAGTTACGGTCTGCTTGACACGCTCAACAAGCATTTTCAGAACACTCTCCATATCGACCAAGCGCGTTCTTCTGGTCTACAAGCTGCGTATTTTGGGTAAGCTTCTATTTCCCATCGCGTCACCATAGGCGTTTCATCGCGCAACACTTTGCGACTTTTAGTAGTAGAAAGGCTAACAGTGAGACTGTCAAGCGCATATCCATTGGCTTCTCTTGGTCACGCTGCTTGGATCCTCCGTCATTATGGCTACAGGGCAGTCTTTATCTGGGGTCTTTTCTTGTATGCTGTTGGCGCAGCCATCGCCATTCCTTGCATCAAGGCCAAATCGTTTGGGGGCTTTTGTGCTTCAATCTTCATCATCGGCAATGGCCTTGGTTCTCTAGAGACAGCTGCCAACCCCTTCATCACAGGTATGTGATATGACACAGTCTGGCCAATTATAGTGATGTGTGCCCGCCTTCCACTAACATGGTATGCTTCAGTCTGCGGTCCTCCAAAATATTCTGAGATTCGAATCAATATTTCTCAGGCATTCAACGGAATTGGCACTGTCGTTGCCCCAGTCCTTGGCTCATATGTGTTCTTCAACTTTAGCGATGAACGTGCTCTTCAAAATGTGCAATGGGTCTACCTGGCTATCGTCGTCTTCGTCCTTCTCCTAGCTACTCTCTTCTTTTTCGCTAGAATTCCCGAAATTACCAATGCTGGTAAGTAAAATATCTATTATACGATAAAGGCTCTCTCATTTGCATCCTACTTACATAATATGCCCCCTCTAGATATGGAATTCCAAGCACATGAGGCCTATGGTAGCTCAGACGACAAGCCACTCTGGAAGCAGTACCGGCTCTTCCATGCTGCTCTTGCCCAATTCTGCTATACCGGCGCCCAAGTAGCAATTGCTAGTTCCTTCATCAACTATGCGACAGCAACCAGACCTGGAACTACAAGCAGTCTTGGATCTAAGCTGTTTGCCGGAGCTCAGGCTGCTTTCGCCATTGGTCGATTTTCAGGAAGTGGTATCATGCGCTTTGTCAAAGCACGATGGATATTCCTTCTCTTTATTTCCATGTGTATCATCTTCATTTGCCCGTCCATCACTCAAGGCGGAAACAAGGGTATTGCGATGCTCTACGTCGTTCTCTTCTTCGAGTCCGTCTGTTTCCCCACCATTGTCGCTCTTGGAATGCGAGGTCTCGGTAGACATACCAAGCGTGGCAGCGGTTTTATTGTAGGTGGTGTTGTGGGTGGCGCTTGTGTCCCGCCTTTGACTTTTGTGGCTGCTGAGCGCCACGGCAGTGGCATCAGCATGGTCGTTCCTATGACATTCTTCCTCGTGGCTTGGTCGTACGCATTTTGCGTCAACTTTGTACCTGCTTATCGGGATGTTGTCGATGCCTTTAGCGACACCGAGGTTGGCACTCAGCCTCGCACGCAAGATGAGGAGATTGCGGAGAAGATTGTGGATGAGAAGGCCATGGTTAGTAATGTAAACTAAATTAGAACATGGAACGGGTTTTGTTGGATACGAAGGGATGAATTTTATTTTTTTTCATTTATTTATTGAATTGGATTTGACAATTTTGTATTATTTTTTGGATACCAGTATTTGTCGTCTTGTCTTTTGTTCGTTCAACGGGAGATTTGGACACATATATACTCTACATATAATGAACTCAATAGCGAATACATGATATAACGTCCATTTAGTAAAACACAACCGCGCTTTGGTTTTATTCTAAGCTGAAAGAGCGAGCAACTTCTCTCCGTGCAATGCCAATCCAAAAAAAAAAAGCAAAAAGCCCACGGGACATCCCCATTCACTTCACGTCTATGTACCATTCCTCCTCCTTCCTCCCCTCGTACTCCTTTCCACATGGCCCCTCAAAACCTTCCTCGTCTCTACCAAACTTCTCTTCTGCTTACTCTTCGCCTTACCCAGCGTCATCAAAAAGTTCTTCTTGCGCTGCTTCTCCCTGTTACTCGTACTCTTGCCCGCGGCATCCTTCTTGGATTTGCGAATAGCCTGCGTGCTCTTGTGCTCTTCGCGATCGGGTTTGCCTTCCTTGGCGAGCGCAACCTTTTCTTCCTTGGTCAGCTTGCGGAGGCGGATGGGCGCTTCAATGTTCTCGGCTGTGAGGCCGTCGTCTGTGTGAGCAGGGGCATCTGAGGCCTGTTGGCGCTTGCGATGCTTGCTTCCCATGGCCTTTTGGATGGAGGACGCGGCGCGAAGTTCTTGGAGCTTGGCGAGGTCGGCGGGGGTGAGGATGGTGGTGGTGGCGAGCTTAGTCATGCGTTCAATCTCAGCGGCGTGATCCTCTGATGCATCGTCCTCCGAGTCATCGTCAGAGTCATCATCACCGCCTTTTCGTTTCTTGGGCACCGGTTCTTCATCTGAAGAATGATCAACGTTGATCCAGTCTCCTGATTCGCTGCTGTCGTCCGAATCAACCTCCCACTCGTCAGACTTGAAGCCGTCTTCGTCCGGATCCTTCTCGTCATCAGAATCATCGCTTCCGTCCTCTGGTAGACCCTTTTCAGCGCGCCTCCTCTTCCTCTGCTCGTGCTTCCATTTAGCAAGGAGATCCAGACCCTCGATGCCACCAATTTCCTCCTCTCCAAACTTGCGCTGCTTCATCATACCCGAGCTCAGACCCATGGTCGCATCTTTACCCCGATCTCTCCTCTTCAGCATCTCGGCGCCGACTTCTCGATACAGTGACAAGAGACCCTTGGCAGCCATCATGACGCTTTTGTCCTTACTTTTACGGTACTGTACCAAGTCCTGTAGTAGTGTTTCGGTCATAGCAAGTGACTGTCGAGAGCAGATCTCGCGAATGGCATTCAGACCAACTGCGGCGACTTCTGATGCTGAAGCTTCTGAGACAAATTCGTTTGCAATCTTTTGAATCAAGGGCTCCAAGGCATCAGGAGGTACCAGGTTGTGTACTCCTTGTGCCAGGGAAGCTAGAATGGAGGTGACGGATTGTTGTTTCGGCGTAAGATATTTGATAAACCAAGAGTATAGCGGCACGATGGTGAGCTTATGTAGACCGACCAATCTGGTGACTAGCTGTAAGACAAGAAGTTTCGTATCCAACGAGAGTTTGTTCTTTGTACCTTGCAGGTGTTTTGTGAACAGCTGCTCGGCAAAATCTTGAGCGTCATGCAACAGGTGCAGGGCTGAGAAATTGAGCGGGTGAGGCTTTGTCTTCTTTTTCTCTTGCCTCTTGACTTTATCGACTGCTTTCCTGTACGCCTCCTTTTGTTTTCTTGATTTCTTGTTGATGGTGATTTGATGCTTCACTTTGGCCAGATCCACGTCCTCATCACTGCTTTCATCCTCGAGCTCTTCACGCTCCTTGTCACCACCCAAGAAGAATCGGACGGCGCCAATGATTACTTTTTCGTTGTCAGCTAGACATGCTTCTTTCATAACATCAACTGGCTTTGCATCTGTCCAGATCTGTCGCTTCCACAGCTCACGTGTCAGCTTAATGGCCCAAATCGCCCTCGGCGAAGAGCGATCTGCAGTGACTAGGTTGTAAAGCACCGCCTGAATGGTCCGGTTAAGCGGATGGTTAGTGGACTTGGAATTCGAATTGCGCATATCGCTGAGAATCTTTTGGAAAAGCATCTCTCGCATGGATTTACTCCGTGAGGACACGAGGATTGGGAATAGCGTTGTCAGTAGAGCGGTCGAGTCGATAACCTCTTTCCGTCGCAGCAATACCAAGCTCCCAACAACCTTGTCTCTTAGTTCGGGATGAAGCATTTCATGGTTCTGCGAAACAATGGTCTTCAAATCATCCGGGAATGTACGTGTCTCATCGGGATAGCAGTCGGCAACGTGCGCAATGAGGTCGATCATGTTATGGAACGACTCCACTGTATCGGCCGCGGCCGCAGTTGGCGACATGAAGAAGATCTCGCGCTGAGCCTCATATTGCTCCCATTGCTTTAAGAAATCATCCTTGTAAGACCTATATCGTGAGCGAAGCCCGTAGGAGCGGGGGAGAGTACCAATGAGCTTACTTTGGATCCCGACGGATTTTGTACTGAAGACTCGCGCTGTACACAATTATTAGCATAAACGAGGCTCGGACTGTAAATAAAATGGAATGAACATACAAGTCTGCATCGATCTTCTCGAGCGCTGCGACCTTTCTTTTCACCATTTTGAAACTGGTCGGGACGCAATGAGTGTGGTTTTCTATTAGATCAATGTCGCCCCGGGGAGAACCAAAATCCCAGAAAACAAAGAAATTTTGGTTATCAGTGAACTGATAAGATAGAGCCATCTCGGTGAGCTTATATGCGCCATGGTGGGGCCTTGAAGGAACGCGGGGCTCACCGAGGTGAGGTTTGGCGCTTCTATAATTTTTTTTTGCCTTATTAAAATTTCACCATGAACTCAATGCTTCCTATTTGGCCTTTGCGAAATGTCTAGGAACACAGTACAACCCAATGGATGGATTGCAATTAGATTGCCAAGTGAAGTGACGCGTGTCCTCCAGGTCATCCCCAATACGTAAATTTATCTTTCTCTTTTTCTCTTTTGACTGCCTTTTTATTTTATTTTTGGTTATGCGACTGACCGGCTTTTTAGGACGATCTCTCTGGGCAAATATGGCTCGTTTCCGAGTAATCTCATAATAGAGCGACCGTATCATCTCACATACGAGATTCAGGATAAGCGAGAAGGCGAAAACTTCCCCCGATTGCGAGTCGTTCCAGGCACAGAACTCAACGCTGATAAGCTCGCGGATGTCAGCGCCTCCGAGTCCACCGAGGGAGACGAGGTTATTGCGCCGGAAAATGGAGAGGAGCTTATGCTTGTCGATGAAAGTGGCAAGATTGTTGCGCGGTCGAATCGCGAGGTGATTGATGAGTCTGCACGTCAAACACTCACGACGGCAGAGATTGAAGAGCTGAAGAAGGAGGGTGCTTCGGCAGGCAAAGAGTTGATTGCCAAGCTTATGCTCTCTCATACGGCGATTGATCAGAAGACGGCATACTCACTAGCCAAGTATAAACTCCTTAAAGAGAAGAAGTATATGCGACGGTTTACAGTTCTGCCTCTGGATGTGGCGCAGGTTGCGCACTGGATGCTGGTCGAGAGGGATGCAAGCAAAATTATGGAGATGCGGCAAGAAATGATTGGCTTGCTAGGGTGCTGGGCCGATGTTCATTTTGGCGGCCTGCCTATTGATGGGGCACAACTCCCTCATGGTGGACGATGGCTAGCTGTTGATGATACGGGAGGCTTGTTGGTTGCGGTTATGGCTGAAAGAATGGGTATACTGCACCCAGCGACGTTGGAAGGTCTGGAGACAGTAAAAGACACTACTAAAGAGGAGCTGAAAATAGAGGCGCCAGACGATAAATCACATGCTAAGAGCAATGAAGCAGGAAGAACGGTAGCAGATCCGTCAAACCTTTCAACATCACCCAAGACACAACGACACAAACTTAAGCGGCCCCGAAAAGATGATCTTGATGATCACTACGCTCTTACAAACACCATTACTCTTATTCATGCCAACCCACAGCCAAATCTCTCTCTCCTCCGCCACTTTGACTACGACTTTAGCGACCCTAATCCTCCATATCCCTATCATCCGCTCTTCACTAACCTTTTACCCATCTCCTGGCTTCAGCTCCTGGATCCAAAGGCCGACCCGACGTACGCCGAGTTACCCCCTGACGTGGAATCTGATGTGCTCGCTTCTTGGAAGACCAACCGTCGCGCAAATTACCACCGCAAGCGTCGACGCTGGGCCCGCACGCGACAGATTGTCGACACTACTCGCGCGGGCGACTTCTCCGGCCTCGCCGTAGCGAGCACCATGGATCCCATATCAGTGCTGCGTCATGCACTCCCGCTCCTGGCCGGCGGCGCTCCCGTAGCTATTTACTCACCGACAATTGAGCCCCTGACTCAGCTGGCAGATTGTTTCAGCATTAGCCGACGTGGCGCCTGGGTGTCTAATCCTCCAGCTGAGGCAGAGGGCAAGACGGTAGCTGAGCTTGAAAATTGGTCCGGGACACCGGAGTTCCCGATTAATCCGGCATTGTTGATTGGGGCGCAGGTGCAGACGAGCCGGGCAAGGAGGTGGCAGGTTTTGCCGGGCCGGACGCATCCGTTTATGACGGAGAGGGGCGGGTCGAGCGGCTATGTGTTTACGGGATGGAGGGCAATTCCGGCAGAGGGCAACATAACGGCCAGGGGCAAATTCCAAAGGAAGAGGGCCAAGGCTTGATGAATTCTCTTTCTGGCTACATGAGCATGCATCATTATGATAGATATCTGGGACCGGAGTTGGTGTTGGGTATATCTGGCAGTTTTAACTCTGAATAGAACATTAGAATACCATCTAAACCCCATATATGAGCGCCATTAAATGCCTCCAGGCCAAAACTTTCCCCTACAACGATTTACCCATAAACTTTCTCTTCGTAAAGCTTAGCCACCACTTGCTCGGCTTTGACTCATCCTCCTCATACACTCTAGCCAGTAACCGGGCTGCAAGCTCTTGCCGGACTTGTGACATGTACAGCTTCAGCTGCTCTGCGTCCTGCCTGTCGCGAGGGGGCTCGTACATCTAAAATAATTTTCCATATATTAGTCCTTGCATTTGGATTCAGAAGAAAAAAGGAAAAAAAAAAAAAAAAAAAAAAAAAAAAAAAAACTTAATAAGGTAGAAATGGTGACTAACCTGATTGAGAGGAAATGCTGGGTCTCCGGGAATGGCAAAGTTAAGATCCAGGGCCACGTTCATGACCTCTTTGCCGGCATCACGAGCGCTTGCATTCGGCTTAATCTTCTGCAGGCAGTCGCTCACAAACCAGATGCCATATACGAGCAGACGGTCAGCAGGCCCCTTGATCTCAAAGTTGCGGAAGAAGGTATTTGCGCGGAAGAGACGGATGACTTCGTCTAAAATATCGTAGCTCTCGCTCTCGATTTCGGGAGACTCGTGGGCAGGCAGCGGCGGTGACGGGAATGGCAAGACATAGGCAGGACCACGAGTCTTTGTACGGAGGGGGAGGAGGGGGAAATTGCCGATGAGGCGAGGGGGATTCGGGTCAGAATTGAAGTCGGAGTTATAGGCCTGTGATGCAGACGGATTAGCAAAGACTTTTTTTTGGTGTAGAACATACAATTATACTATGGGCTGAGCATTCGGGGAGGAATGATATGATGATGGTACGGGCTGTATAGGGAGAGCTTAAGCAGAGAGATGGTAACTTCTCACGACAAGAACTAGCAAAGCAAAGCAATCAACAACATACCGGCATCTTGAAACAAAGAGCAATGGCTCCGTGCCGCTCAATGAACTTGCTGTGATTTTGGCTTGAAAGCACGAGATATAGAGATGAACTGCAACTGGTTGGCGGGGCTCCTCTCTCCTCCTAAAGCCCATGGGAAGCTGTCGTCAACCACAGCGCCAAAGAGTGGGGACAGGCCGAACGACAAGCTGCTCCGTGATGAGGTAATCAAATCCTGAAGAAATCTTGATGCCTTGCCACAAGGGCATCAACTCTTTGTGCCACAAAAGGCTGAGGCAAAGCGTCAGCAAACAAACGCTAGTAAAACAACGGCTAGCACAGCCACACGGCAATCCGCTTTCGCTGCCTAGATCACGTGAATTCGCTCACTGATCGCGCCGCCAAGGGATGAGTAAAACGCGCCCTTTGTGTTCATATAATTGCGGCCTAACAAAGCTTGTGCGCCGGTTCATGGGGGAATATTAATTGCCTGAGTGGCGTGCGTGTCTCGACAATAAAACCGAAGCGGCTCACCTTATTTTTTATCCCTGGAAAAGAGTCATTCTGCAAGTTCTCCCTTGGTAAGGAAATTTTTTTTTTTTTCTCCATCATTTTTAATCACTATTTGTGTTTCCCCATCTCCGCATTTCTCCTCACTCTGACTTTACACTCAGCGGGCTCTTTATTTCAACTACAAATCCGGTTATTTGGAGAAAAAGAGAAAAAAGAAAAGAAAAGAAAAAGTTTGCGGGGGGATTTAAGCAGGGAATAGGCGTGCAGGCCGTGCATTTTTGTCGCGTCTAATCGCGGGGGAGAGCCTCTGAATCGTTAAATGAAAGACGGGTAAGATGAAACGAACTAACTTACAAAGAGATGCTCACCTTGGAGTCGGTTGGCCTCGTTCATTGCAGCTTTTATAAAAAAAAAAAATTCTTTCAAAAAATCATTATTTTTATTTACTTTCACGTCCCTCGTCAGCTAACGCTTATAAGCAGCTCCCATGTTTCGACAAAGCTCCATCGTCGCCAAGTTGCGTGCTATGATAGACGATATGACTACATCTAGCCCCTCCTCATCCGCTGCCCAAGAAGATGATGACAACATAATCATCGAGTCTTCGCCTGCAACGACTCCGCCAACAACACAAAGGCCTAAAACAGCGACATCACCGTCACCATTAGCATTACCACCACGGCGAACGCCTCCATCACAGCGCACTGCTCGTATGCGCCGACCACGCAAGGGTTCACTTCGTGACATTCTTCGTCAAAATGTCGGAACGTCTCTCTTTGTGCGCCCTATTGGCTGGACGGATCTTCATACCAGACTGCTTGGTGTGCACTTCTGTGAGCTGCCGGCTTGCGACACCCCACGACCTTGTAATTTGCCAGGCTCTCCGCCGACACATGGCCATATGCGACCGTCACAAACCATCACCAAGCTGAGTGAGGCGCTGACGGAGATCTTATTATCTTCCTCATCGCTTCCTAAATCGAGTTCCTCGGCTGTCAAGTCCATTTTGATGACGCTGTGGCCAGCAGCATTTGCAAAATGGCAGCTGTTCCCGGAGTTGAACATTTACTTTGGCGACAAGGTATACCATGACGCAGTGCGTGTCCAAACATTGTGGAACTTCCCCTCAAATCCTTCAGCGTTGTCATCACAAAGCTCCGTCGCAACAATAGCAACACGCGCTGCAGAGCCTTATGGCCCTTCGTCATCAAGTCCGCCGGTTCACTACACTGCAAACCTGCCTATGCTGTGTTACATTGGAAAGAACCAGCTGGCATCAATACGAAAGAGTATATTTCGTGTAGCTGTTGGGCCAAATAGCAATCCCAATCTCCCAGTCCAACGGCTACAGCAGCTTCGAGCCAAGATGCTCGTCCCAGCAGATACTGACCGGGATGCGCATTTTGTTGGAATTTTCCTGGCCATGGCCCAGCGACATTTTTACACGGCCCCGGTGCCGATATTCGCTAGAGAATCATACTGGTCGCCGCAAAGGGGCGAGTCTCGTCGACCTGATTTTCAAGATGTAAAGATGAGGATTTTAACCCACGATACGGAAACCTGTGAGTTCTTGGTCTATACGGGATACGTAACCGCCAAATTTCTTCATCGTTTTTACGATCCCTCTAGCGCTCCATGCGATGAGGATGGTACCGTTTCGGGAATGAAGATTGAGTACACTCGAGTCCCTATCTGGCCCATTTTGGGTCTACGAGAACGACTAGGCAAGGCTTTGGGAGAAGATGTCGTGGGTCTATTTGACTCAAATACTATGGAGACGTGGGAAGATGATAACTCTGGGTCTGATTCGAAGTCTGCAGAGCCAGAAACTAGAAGCGCAAACATCAAACGGAAGCGATCGACTCCCCCATCTCTTTTTAATGGAAGTTTAGATGAAGAATCGGACGAAGACCAATCTAATGCGGGAGAGAAGAAGCGATGCTTGGCCGGTGAGGGGAACCGCGTTGGCGTTGTGGCTTAAATCAACTATAATTGGCGATGCATGGAAAGTCGTCCTCGGCGTTGGTAGGGGAAAGGATTCATGAAAAGATGCATGACTAGAGGTAATCGATAGGGAAGGGAGGGAGAGCAGAGCTTTTACATCAACTTGGGCTCAGGTATAAATGCTTCAAATCGGATTGTTGGGTTTCTCTTTTTTGGGGGGGGATGGGAAGGGGAGAAACATTTTTTGATTTTGGTGAAACTGAGTTGCGGAAATCAAGGTTCCCTGAGTTCAAATCCCGATATGCGGTTACTAGATTTCGGATGAAGACAGATGGACATGCCCCTACTTAGTAGCGAATTTGTTTTGATGACAGCGTTTTTGACAGGATGCTTAATGATATCACTAACTATTACTTAAAATGCAACCATAGAGAATATTATTAGTATGGGAATGGGGAATTAAAGATACTGAATCACTAAGTAGCTCGCTTCAAAATAGAAAAATGATAGCAAACTGAATGGAAATAATCATATGAAGCTTTTTAACTTGACCTCGAAACTTGACCTCAATGAGTTCAAGCTTGTACAACCCATCTAATCTTCAAGATACCACAAGGAGAGTCATATGATTCACCCTTTAGTTTCACGAGAATTAATAGTCAATAAAATTTGAGTCAAATAGTGGCAACTTTCTCACGATATTGTTTAATATTTGTGAAACGGGTGGTTCATCTCATTCATAGTAAGACATTCTATCTTAGAACTTGCCTTTCCTTGGCATCTGGTCCTCCGTACCTCCTAGGTAGTACTTGTGAGCTTTGTTCTGCTAAATATTACTCTTCAGGTACCTAAACATGTGACCCCAGCTTACAGGTACAGAATACCTACCGCCTCCAAGATCTCGACAGCTACCCTCATTCTTCTACATCCCCCTTCCCCTCACAAACCAGCATGAATCTTGCAACCTTCCAGCCCCCACAGCATTTCAATCCAACTTGAGAGACAATCATTACTAACTCCATAGATCAGATCAGCAGGGCCCAGACTTAGTGCCCAGCATTGGCGGCCGTGGCTTGCGGGCAATCTCCTCTTCCGCCGATTCTGCCAATGACAGCCGCCGATCAATACAAAACTCCAATCCTCAGTTCCAAGACGGCGGCCAATAGCGTCATGAGATATTTCACTCCGCACTACCACCTCGTGCCTGAGCTGACTTGCTCGCCCTAATAGGCTTGGTCGTGCCACCCCAGTCAAGACTGACCTCGGCTCCAACCTTATTGATGCCACTATTTGTTGTCTCTGAAGGTCGCTCATCCTCCCTTTTTTTCATGTGCTTTCAACCTCGCGATTCTCGATGGCTCAGCCTCTACTATCCAAGCTTTGATTGCTTTATGCCACCCCCCCCTTGTCGACGTCGTACTGCACCCCGCATTTATTTCCTTCCCCACGGGGAAATGGGAATGGCACAGCACTTCTCCTCTCTTCTAGGCAGCTCAATAAAAGATAGTTAGCTGTCCATGGCGGGGTGGGAAGGGAGATTCAAAATCAGCAACATGGCCGAGGCGACTATTAAGCGCATATCATCACTTTTCACAAGCTCCACACTCGGCGGGCACGAGACCATCAGAGGAGCAGGAATGGTGAAAAAAAGGCCCGGTTTATTGCTCCGTTCCTGTCTTGTGCAAGGAGCACAATGCGACCCTTAATTCCCTTCGTCTTGGCCACACAATAGTCGTTCTTTATTATTTTTTTATCCGCATGAGTGGGCGTCCGCTTTTCGAGTTGTGATGAGTTGCAGCCTTTCCCTTTTCCAAGCATACCAGCCGATGCACTCAGTTCTAGCTCAGCCGTATAGTCCCATTGGCCAAGTATTGTTCCGTCTCCCATAGCTGCTGGATGGGTGGAGATGCTTATATGCGCGCATGCGGACTATTCGAGCAGTTAGAAGAGGAGGCTGTACCAAGGAACCAGTGAAAGCCATTTTGAGTTTACCGTGATAGTTCTTGGGACTTGGTCTCACGATTCCCCGCAATGGCCTTTGGTAGAGCTCGCAATTGTATAGAGCAGAGCGGGCATATTTAAAAAGATGATGAGTTCCCTGTATTTATTGCCATCTTAGGCGTTGAGATAGAGGCCTTTCTTCCCCTTCACCCTCATCTCACTGGTGACTCCCCATTATTCTGGTAACAAAGGAGGTTTCTTTCTTTGTTTCTAGCATTTGCTTGACTGTTAAGTTACCTGCCTAGCCCATCATTTGTTTTTGAATACGTTTGGGTCTTCAAGATGAAGTTGCTCAAAACGCTCCCTGCCCTCTTGGGCTTCTCTTCCTTGGTTATGGCAGCTCCAACTACACAGAACCTTGAGAACCTTGAGAACCTTGAGAACCTTGAGAACCTTGAGAACCTTGAGACTCGAGCTACTACAGTCAGCGTTAAAATCTCCTCTGGAACCATCGTCGGTAGCTCTCTGGCAGGCATTGAAACCTTTAATGGTATCCCTTTTGCTGATCCGCCAGTGGGACATCTGAGGCTTAGTCCTCCCCAGAAATTATCCAGGAATCTGGGAACCTGGACTGCGCCCGCGCTTCCCCCTGCTTGCCCTCAGATGTACATCTCATCGGGCTCCCAGAATATCCTTGATCAACTTCTGGGAGGCTTCTTGCAGCTACCTTTCCTTAAGCCCATTACTGGCCAGGAAGACTGTTTGAATATTTCAGTCCAGCGGCCCAAGGGGACTAAAGCTGGCGACAAGCTACCGGTCGCCTTTTGGATATACGGCGGAGGATTCCAGTTCGGCGCTACTGTCACATATGACGGCTCAAGCCTCCTTTCTACTGCAGTTAGTCAGGGCCAGCCCTTTATCTACGTGGCTGTGAATTACCGCACAGCTGGTTTTGGATTCCTTCCTGGAGCTGAAGTTCTCAAAAATGGTAGCGCAAATTTGGGACTCTTGGACCAGCGTATGGGCCTCCAGTGGGTGGCGGACAATATTGCGGCTTTCGGTGGTGATCCCGATAAAGTAACCATCTGGGGCGAATCAGCCGGTGCTATGTCTGTCTTTGACCAGATGCTCCTTTATGGCGGCAATGCCACCTACAACGGCAAGCCCCTATTCCGCGGTGCCATCATGAACTCTGGAACTGCCGTGCCTGCCGAGCCCATCGACTCTCCAAAAGCCCAAGCTGTATATAATAATGTGGTCAGCAAGGCCGGCTGCAGTGGCTCATCCGATACGTTGGCATGTCTGCGCCAGGCCCCCTACGAGGTGTTTCTCAATGCCGTCAATTCGGCCCCGAGCATCTTCTCATACAACTCCGTTGCGCTGTCCTACCTGCCACGACCAGATGGCGTCGTCCTCCAGGATAGCCCTGAAGTTCTCTTCGAGCAAGGCAGATATCATCCAGTACCAATGATTGTCGGCGATCAGGAAGACGAAGGTACTCTGTTCTCTCTATTCCAGACCAATGTAACCAGCACACCAAGCCTCGTCAACTGGCTGTCCCAATACATGTTTTCCAACGCCACAAAGACACAGCTGACAGCCCTGGTCAACACATACGATGCCGCCATCTCCAACGGCAGTCCCTTCCGCACAAGCATCTTCAACGAACTCTACCCAGGCTTCAAACGCACAGCAGCTCTCCTCGGCGACCTCGTCTTCACACTCACCCGACGCATGGAGCTCACCACCGCCTCTCAAGTCAATCCCAACGTACCCACCTGGTCCTACCTCTCTTCATATGATTACGGAACTCCCTTCTTGGGAACCTTCCACGCCTCGGATATCTTGCAGGTGTTTTACGGCATCTTGCCCAACAATGCCATGCAGAGCGCCCGCACGTACTTTTTCAATTTCATATACAACCTTGATCCCAACGTTGGTGTCAAGGGCTACGCCAACTGGCCTAAATGGGCTGATAAACAGCAGCTCATGTGGTTCCAGACTGCGATCTCGAATAGTTTGGTAGCGGACAATTTCAGAAACGAGAGCTACCAGTGGATAGTTCAGAATAAAGATGTCTTGAGGGTGTGAAGGAAAGTGATTGATGGCGCTAAAAGGAGTTTGGGAGGAGCTCGGATACTGGGATTTCTTTTTCTTTTTTTTTTTGTGTGTGTGTGTGTGAGGGATATCATGATATGAGGTAGATGATTTGTATATATGAATGAAGGCTCAAAAGTCCAATGTATATCTCTGGATATCTAGCAGTTGTGCGAGATTTCTCTATTTTCCTTTTCTTCAAATTACCTAAATGTATCACTTATATATATGTACTCTGTGAATCAAGAAGAAATTTGAAGTACTTGTTCATGTTGAATCGTTACATGACCTCGCATCGTGGGCTTCCTTACACATGTTATAAACGTCCTTATATATATACACACCGTACCTAGACACGGCATCGTTATTTCCCCCACATCACTTTTTCTTTTCTTTCTTTCTTTCTTTCTTTCTTTCTTTCTTTTTTATTATTAAACAATTTACAGCTTCCTTATTTTGGTTAAAAGTAACCATTTGACGACAGCCACTGCTTCAGCGGAGCGGCGTCTCGCGTCTTGTACGCAGCTCTACCCCTAATTCTATCCTTGGCCGTCTCTAGAGTACGATCAAAGCTGTGGGTATCCCTATCCTTGAAGAAAGCATCAAGCTCATCAATGAAGGCAGCATCAGTAAAAGTTTGCAAGGAGAGGCCAACATAGCGGTCAACAACAGCAGGGTTGGCCAGCTTCGCGATGACAAGGTCCCAGTTGTTCTTCATGAATTCCCACTGGGCGGTACGGCCAGCCGCATGGCTAGCAAGGTAACCGCCGAACAAGTGCATGTCGGCAGCGGGGACAGCGTTCTGGGGAGGAGAAGAGTTGAAGTTGAAGGGAAGCAGGTTGTTCTTAAGGAGATCTGGGTCTTCCACGGTAGAGAGGGCAGCGAGGGCAATATGCTTGCCGTCAATGGTCTTGGTGGAGAACCATTCCTTCTTGAGAACCTCGACGTTGCGAGAGGCGTTATCATTGAGGCCGGCATACCAAACAGCGCCTCGAAGAGATGGGTGGATGGCATTAGCTTCGGGATTTTCAACCCAAGCGTTGAATCGCTTAACAGCTTCCGCCTTGACCCTATAGAATTTGGTTAGTTCAACAATTCTTTTTTTTTTTTTTTTTTTTTTTTTTTTTTTTTTTTTTTTTTTTTTTGAAAAAAATAAAATAAAAATAAAAAATTCTTTCTCCAGCAAACAGTCAGATGCAAGGGATATTTAATGATTACTTACTCAGGGTGACCAGCAGCAACACCAGCGGCGATGAGATCATTTCGAAGAATGCCACTGAGGTAGTCTTCACCATCGGCAAACTCCCATCCAATTTGCTTAACCTTGTCGTTAATCAGCTTCACAGTGAAGTTGCCAAGTCCCTTCTCAGTCTCCTTGTCTTCTCCAAAGACGGACCTGAGATCATTGATGCAATGAAGGATCTGAGTCCACACAATTGGGTGCGTCTCTTGCTGGAAACCCTGGATAAAGGTCAAGAGAGCCGATGCCGAGCTGTTGCCTGCAAAGGCCAGATCTGCCGTCGAGCCAATGATGGCGATCTTATCCTCGGTGCTAAGCTTATCGAGCTGTTTGCTCAACTTGGCCAGACGAGACGGAGGGTAGGCTACACGGTAGAAGCCAGTTGCGCCGCTGTTGAGCTTGTAGAAGTCATCATCAATATCAAGGATAGTGTCCTCTCGCTGTGTCAAGGACAAGGCAGCAACGCCAGACTGGCCCTTCTTTCCAACCAAGCCAAGAGGAACCCACCAGGTGGTGGTGTCATCCTCAGGCTTAACATCGCCGGTAGATAGGAAGCGGGACTGTTTGATGCCAATCTTGCCAGGCTCTTCGGAAACGGTCAAGACGGGGTGTCCAATCTTGGAAATCCAAGAGTGCATAATCTCGTTGATATTCTTGCCAGAAGCCTCGCTCAGAGCATCCCAAAGAGCTGTGGTCTTGGCGTTGCCAAAGGCGTGTGCCTTGAGGTAGTTGGAGACACCCTTGAGGAAAGTGTCAACTCCAAGATGGTTGGCAAGCATGCGAATGGTCGAGCATCCCTTGAGGTAGCTGATGTGATCAAAAATCTGGTTGACGTCGAGAGCGTCACGGACGGGGACATGGATGGGGTGGCTGGCACGGATACCGTCCAGTTTGAAGGCGTTTTCCATACCCTCGGTTACAAATTGAGCCCAAACCTGCCAATCAGGGTGCAGGTGGTCCACGGCATGCCATCCGACCCAAGTTGCGAAGCCCTCGTTGAGCCAGAGCTCGTCCCACCAATCCATGGTGACAAGGTTACCGAACCACTGGTGAGCAAGTTCGTGAGCAACAACGTAGGCAACAGCATTCTTGAATCGAGCATCGGATGTCTTTTCATCAAAGAGGACCTGGGTAGTACGGTAGACGACGAGACCCCAGTTCTCCATGGCACCGTGCGTGAACTCATGGACAGCAAGCAAATCAGCCTTGGGCAGAGGGTAATCGATGCCAAAGATTTCGGAGAAGTAGTCGATGATCTTGGGGGCGTGCTGGAGAGCCCATTGACCCTGCTCCTTGAGGCCGCGCGTGGTGTAGACGCGGACAGGGATCTGCTTTCCATCGTATCGTCGGTCAGTCAGCTGCTCAATGTACTCAAAGTCACCGACAGCCCAGGCCAGAAGATAGGAGCTCATGACGGGAGAAGTCTCGAAAGACACCAGGTGCCATCCATCCTTGGTAGGCTTGATCTCTTTGACAGGCATATTGCTCAGAGCGACCTGATCGACAGGGGTTTCGATCTCAAAGTCATAGGTAGCCTTGAGGTTTGGCTCATCGAAGCAAGGGAAAGCTTGGCGGGCATCACAGGATTCGAATTGAGTGCTGAGCATATAGTGCCACTCATCGTCGTGGGGTACGGACGCAGCAGGAGTCACCGTGGGCTTGTACTGGCTGCGGTAGAAACCGGCCATCTCATGGTTCAAGTTGCCTTGGAATTCAATGGCGACAGAAGCCTTCTTGGAGATGGGGATCTCTTGGTCAAAGGTAATAGTGACGCGCTGAGCCTTGACATCGTAGGTGATATTGGTGGACTCCCAGGACTGCTCGGACTTGGTGTGATCCAGCTGAATCTTGGCATTGAAAACCTTTAGTTCGAGGGCGTTAAGGACAACCTCCTTAGTGGGCTTGACGATTTCAGATTGGATGCTATTTTGCAAAGGCAGTTGTTTAGTTTATGGAGAGAGAGAGAGAGAGAGAGAGAGAGAGAGAGAGAGAGAGAGAAGTAAGAAGAGAGCACCTCCAGGCTATATATATACTTACGTCACAGTGCCCTTGTAGGTCCAATTCTTAAAGTCCAGGTCCCTCAAGGACAGATTATAGTGAGAAGGCTTAATTTTATCGGGGAGCACATCGCGATCGGTCATTTTGTCTAGTCTGCTTGCTCTGGCGTGTGCAGAACAAGATCGAGAGGGTATCAAAGGAAGTAGACTAGATAAAGAGAAGAAGAGTTAAGCAAAGAGAAAAAGGGGAGACAAAGTTAGTTTGACAGTTTTGATAAAAAGTTTGCCTATTCTATAGGCGAGAAATAGAGGAGAGAAGATGTGAAGTTGAAAGGTCCAAAGATAAGAATCGAGGAGAATGAGAGAGAAAGAAAATGGACAAAAGCAATCGAGATTCAATTGTGGGAAAATAAAAAGACAAAGATGATGCTGAAGCGCGCTGAAGCTTCTGTCCATTAGCGGGGCAGTTCTTCCGCATTGAACCGCTAATCCGATGCGGGGCTAACAAGGCCTCATGGTGGGGGTTTCATTAACGCAGTAACTTTAGATAGACAAAAAGTTCCAACAGGATTGAATCATAAAAGAATTGAATGAGGAAAAAGAAAAAAAAAAAAAAAAATTCAAATTCAAAATAGTAGAACCTAGATTCAGCTTTGATCTGGTCTTCTTTCTTTCATTTTATCTCTCTTTCTCTTTCTCTCCCTCTCTCTTTTTGGTTGTGCGTGCAATGAACCTCTAAAACGATCACAGGGATATAATCAAAACAGCACGGCCACCAACCAAGCCGCGACTTGCCGCTAGCCCAGGACGCCTAGGCAAGCCTAAGCCATCTCAGAAAAGTTGCCCCAGACAATAGGTAGAAACAATATGAAACAAAAAAACATGAATGGCCAACTCAAATCTCAATCCAGACATTCATAAGTGGAGGGGGAGGGGGGAAGGGCGGGGGAGAGTTTAGTGTACCATTGAATGAGCATGACATAACAGTGAAGAAGTCAAAAAGGAATTTAAATACACAAACAAACAAATAAATAAATAAAATAAAACATACCTCGGAGAACCAAACCCAATTCCTGATGACCCTCGCAGAGAAGATGACGATGACGATGACGATAACGATAACGACAAGGCTGAAGCTGAACCAAAAGTCGACGACCAAGGCTTCGGCCTCATTGACGATCCCATCCCGGAATCACTCCGTCCCCAAGAAGCCCAATTGCCGCCATTAAACGGCCGCCACCTCTGCTTCTGCTGCTTCTGCTGCTGATGCTGATGCTGATGCTGAAACCCCGGATTCCATGCCAATGCATCATCACCAACAATACCCTGAAGCGGTAACAATGACAATGACAATGACTTGATGGAATACAAATACTCACTCGACGGCTGCAGCGTAACACGACGCACCAGCTGTTGAATCAACAACCCACTCATAGTTATTTTAAAACACCCCCAATAGGTATAACCTTTTCAACACATGACAAAAAGAGGCCAAAACCTTACTTAATAAGAGGAATTGAAAAGTTAACTCAAAAAGTCCTTGCAAGGATGAAGAATTAAAAAAAAAAAAAATAAAAAAAAAGATGAAAAATAAAAAAAAAAAAAAATCAAAAAAAAATCAAAGAGGCTTAATTCCCACGCTACCCTCTACACGGGTATTTTAATTTTTATTTATTTATTTTAAATTTTTTTAATTTTCTTTTTCTCTTCTGGTGGTCCTCCTACCAATCAACTGAGACCCTCTTTATGTGGTCCTTGTTTTGTTTGTTTGTTATCTCAACTTGTTTTAACCCCTTTCCGGCCAAGACTGTATTATAAAAATAGCTTATCGTAAGTAGCTGTGCTGAGTACTCCGTACTAGATTCTTCACATCGTTTCCCTTTTAATCTAATCCGTGTACGTAAAGTAACCCAATTGTTACCCAGTATGTACGTACCCCAACAAAAATTGTCTCCATCGCCTCCCCCGAAGCCGAAGCCGACTTGGACCGCGTAGCGTTAAGCCACTGAATTATAGTTATTCAGTTGGCAGATTATCATGTCTTACGAGTGGAAAAAAAAAAGGGGAAAAAAGGGGAAAAAAAAAAAAAAAAAAAAAAAGGGAAAAAAGGGGAAAAAAAAAAAAAAAAAAAAAAATAAAAATAAAAAAATAAGAGTGACAGAAGAGGCGCAATGAAGAAAATGTCAGTCTTTGACTAGCATCTCACATACCGAGTACATGCATGTATATAATATATATAACCCTAAGCCATAGAATCGCCCAAGGACCCAAATCAAATCTCATATAACAATGATGCGCTAAAACAACTCTCAAGACGCTGCTGAACCCAGTCCTACCCAGAATGACTCCCACAGATCAATATCAGAACAATTTGAGGGAGAAAAAAAAAAAAAAAAAAAAAAAAAAAAAATAAACAAACCCCCCCCAGCAAAACGAAGTCTCCCATAAAACGCCTCGTCCTGAGAAATTTCTTCGAGGAGCCCGCCTCAGCCTCCCGAAATTTCTTGGAGGGAAAAAAAAAAAAAAAAAAAAAAAAAAAAAGGAAGCGGGAGGCCAATGCCACCAAGTCTCCTATTCTAGCTGTGTATCCCGTGAATATGCTGCTCGTATAAATGGACAAGCTCCCTCTCTCTCTCTCTCTCTCTCTCGTGTCATGTTCCGTAGCTTAGGGCGTTGGCATCGATAATACTGCCTAAGAATTCACATCTTCCTGCTGTGCCTTTGTCGCAACTGCATCCCACCATGCGCTATGGGCTGCCCGATCAACTGCTCCAACCTTGTCCAGCAGGTCGGACATTTGTCTAACCTTCTCTACAAACTCAGATAATCCAAGGCTAGCCAGTTTTTCACCAGCCGTATTGGTAGCCTTGACCTTCTCGCTAGCTGAACCAGAAGCCAGACGAGCTAGGATATTACCTCGTAGGCGTGTAAGCAGAAGACGTAAGACTGGATCCCGCGGCTCGGTAGAGCGAAGGGCCATATCTCGACTTGCTGTCAAGACTTTGGTCACCAAAGCACGCAAATGAGTCTTAGTAGGAGCGGGCATGGAACGTCCCGCCTCTAGAGCTGCCATCGTACCATCAACTGCTGTCTCGACTGAAGCATGATCAGCCTCTAGAACAGCCATAATACGCCCGGCCTCTGTCTTCCATGCCGATCGTACATCTCGCTTTAGGAGATTTTTACATTGGACAAGCACTGCTCCCACCGTGATGATGCGCTGGACCATAGTCGACACCTGGTTGATACGAGCCTGGTCGAGACGAAGCATTTCCGGAATCTGGTCGGAACTAATAGGTGTAGCCTGTGTAAAGACATCCACAAGCATCTGAGCATAGATCTTGGACGCCGTTGGTCGTGACTTTGGATGGTTGATACCCTCAACATCACGTTTATGGACCTCAGCCATGACTTTGGCCTTTGCTGATCGCCAAGCCGCCTCAGCAACCGGTAGATTGTCCTGTTCATCTCCAAGCTCTTCACTAAATCTCTTCACCTCGTATGGAACAGCCGATTCGACCAGCTGAGGGGCTGCAATTTTCAGCAGGTAATTGATATAGTCGCAAAGCATGACATCGACAAATCGATCGAGAGCCTCAATTCTATCAACCACACTACCATCACTAATCTTGTTTTGAATCAGATCCTTGACTTCATCGTCCCGGAATGGCGCACAGAGCTTGGGCAGAAGAGATGCCATGGCCGTGAAAAACTTCTCGTATGAAAAGCTTCCCATCTCAAATTGCTTCTGCGCCATATCCACATCTAATATTTCGCCGATGAGATTGTGCATGGGGTTACCCTCCTTCAACGGACGCTGCAGCTTATCTTTGATGTGAGCGGCCCTGAGCATAAACACCCTGAAGCTTGCCTCCTCGGAGACATCATTCATTGCCGCCCTCATTTGGAGATATAGAGGTCGAGAAAACGCAGCCTGTTGCTCGACATACTCTTCAGCCGGGATCTGGTACTCCTTGTTGATAGCCAACTCATGAACAACGATGCGGTTGTCAGGAATCAGTCCGTTCAGACCTGTTTTAATGGTCGTTGTTGACCTAGCCTGACTCTTACTAGCTGGCGTTGAGGGGGGCGTGAGCATCTGAGAATCTGATGAGACAAAGTTTCGCGCTGTCGTGTGAGCATCCCCAGACACGCTTTCGCTATCGGCGACCCGAGGCTTGGTATCGCCCGCCTGCTTCTTGGCCTTGCGTGCTTTTCTCGACTCGCTTACAGCCTGAAAGATCAATTTCTTTCCCCTTTCTGCGCCCGCCAACTTCTTGATCCTTACAATCAACATGAGCTGGCTGTCTTGGATGCTCTGGCGATAGAGAGCAGCGGCGGCATCATCCGATGTCTCCTTGACAGTGTGGTATATGGCATCCAGTTCCACCATCTGCATCAGCATGACCTCAATTAGGGCATTCGAATCCCTTGACTTCCATGCGATGAAGGCATTGTAGAATACCGTATATGCCTGGGGGAATGTCGTCTGCAGTGAAGGGGGCATTGTATACCGGTTGGCAGGGGTCAGCCAGGCCAGAATATTTTCAAAGGAAATCAAGACATCCTTTGCCTTGTCCACCAAATCTTGTAACTGGGGGTTATTGAGTTCTGTCGTAGGCAATCGGTGACCACCAAGTTGCGGTTCTTCATCCCTATCTTCTGTCCCTTCGTCGATATTGCTGAGTACCTGGTTGGGATGGCCAAGAATAAGAAAGGCGCTTAGAAACGTGCGAATCGCAGCCATTTCTTCAACGGAGCCCGGATCTCCTTCCTGGAGACCACAGATTCTGAGCAGCGGCGCAGTAACAAGAAGGACCTTTTCTTGAGCAAGCAGCTCAACAACAGTATCAAATGACGTATCTCTGATTCCGTCAACGTTCAGGCCTAGAGCATAAAATTCTTGAAGAATCTTCCTCCTGGCACATCCGCGCCACCAAGTTTGAATCTTGATGGCTGCATCGTCATCACTCATTGCTGGCACACCAAACTCTTTTGCATGGGGTTGCAAAGCTTCGACAGACTTCTTGGCGACGACGCTTTGGCCTCTAGTGCGCTTCACCACAGTCTTATTTCGAAGCTCCTCTCTTCGTCTCTGTGCCTCTGCCATGCGCTCCTCCATCTGTGCCTTCATCTTTGCAATTTCTTGCTCGCGCCGTTCCTTGGTCGATTCAGCAACCTGCTTCGCTTTCTTGACCTCCTCGGCGCAGTTGGCCACAATTTCAGCCAAATTGCGCTGTCGCGCCTGTTCTGCAGCCAGGGCGCGTTCCTCGGAAGTTGTCTGGCCACGAGGCGCCGCTTTAGCCAGAGCAGCCCTCAAGCGTACCTTTTCAGCATGAGCAGCCCTGTCAGCGAGACGGGCTCGGCGATCCTCTAAAAAGTTTGCTCGTCGAACGTGCTGTGCAACGTATTTGCTCTGATCGCCATCACGGCGGCTTGACGGCTGGATGGATGAGCAGCGAGAATGTGCGGAAGAGATGGAGTTGCGACGTGACGACGCAGCCGAATCTCTGCGGCGGATTTGTGATGGTCGGTAGAAACGGGCGGCGATACGTGGAGGTGGCGTAAAGATGCGTTTATCGTTTTCTTGTACATCTTCTTCAACGGGCGGCATGGTGATATCAAAGTCCATGTCCATGTCCATGCCAAGGTTATCGTCAGAGAATGCGCATTCGGATTCCTCAAAGTTTTCTGCTGGCTCAGCCAGGTCGACAGATGGGCGACGCATGGCGTCAGTTTCACTAGTATCGTGCATGGCGAAAAAAAGAAAATTTAAAAAAAAAAAAAAAATTGGTTGGATAGGTTGCCGGTTCCGGTTGGGAACAGCGGATGGGTTTCTTTAATAAGACGGGACGCAACAGGCAGAAGTCGGCCGTGGCAAGGGAAAAGCCTGTTCTTCTAAAGCTCCTCCCCCCCCAGCTAGTAGACAATTAGGTTTTAAGTATATGAGTCGAGTTCGAATTCGAAGCAAAGTCCCGTAGAACAAGCATCCGATTATTGCGCAAAAAGTTTTAACGCTTGGTTCCGTGGGGTCGGATAACGCAATATACCAGCACAGCTAGTAGAAGGTATACGAAGAAGTATGTGGCGGCGCGCTGCCTCTTTTCTCTTGGTCACAGGAAACGACGTTTGGACAATACTAAGACAAAGGTGGCTCTCCGCCGCGAAAAAAAGACCTAAGAAATGAAAAAGAAATGAAATGAGAGGCAGGCAAACTACGAGCCTCTCACAGCGGAGAAGCGCAATGTAGAGAGAGGGAGAGGGGAAAAAAAAAAAAAAAAGGGGGGGGAAAAGGGGGAAGAGAGAGAAAAAAAAAAAAAAAAAAGAGAGAGAAGAAGAAGAAAAGGCCAAGTCGGAAAAGACAGCAGAGCGCTGGACGAGAAGGCGGCTGAGAAAATGCCCTGGTCGAGATTCACGGGCTCTGGCTCTCATTCATGCGAGAGAGTCAGTCAGTCGGTTTCCAAAGGAGGATTCGAGAGAGAACTGGGGGGGTGTGAATCAGCCGTGACGGATGACTGATCCGGCTTTACAAAAGAGGAAAAGCGGCAATACAAAGTAGAGTGTACATTCGGTACTATAGGTACTTGCAACGCGGTCAGCAGTGGAAGTTGCAGGTGCGCGCTCGCCACCAAGATGCCTGCTGTCCGTTTCTGTCTTGTCTTTGTTGAGGTACAGAGTACAAGCTCGGAGTTCTCCATGGTTCATCACGAATAAATAGAGAGTACCATAACCCGTTGATGGTACTGCCGTTCAAAATGGTTCGTGATCGATGAAGTACAACACAGAGCATCAAAATACCTACCTTGGAAGTGTATGTACTCCGTAGCTTCAAGTACTTATCCTCATCTAACTGAACTCCATACAAGGCGGTGGGTGACACATAAAAGTACTCGATACCTAGATATGTACCCCAAAACATCATCCACGGCACTTCTCCAAGTAAATCAGTACCACCCACCCAACCACCTTTGTTCTTCAAACTCTTGTTGCCTGCCCGCTAGGTACCATCAAAAATGCCGGGCAGGAATAGCCTCAAATCTCTAAGACTTTTATCTCCCAAATACTCCATACATAGGTAGTACTTTACCCTCTCGAATCATTATCTTAGTATTCCGTAGTAGTATTTGTACTCCGTACTCCGTATCTTAAGTCCCCTGTATCAACAGGCACTCAAGACAGCGGGGGTGTTAAGATGAGACAACCCACTGACTGACTGACTTGATTGACAATCACCTTCCATTCCTTTCCACGCCAGCACTTTTTGTATCCGTTTAACTCCCTCCTAAATCAGATGCAGTTGCAAGTTTCAGGCAGCCCCCTAGCAGGCTATTATACCGTATAACTACAAGTCTCATTCAAGTCCCATATCAGAGCATTCCATCAATGCAAGTATATACACATATATATATATATTCTCAAGTATATAGTGCCTACCTCTACTCTGTCTATATACTGGTATATAATTTTAATCTATGTTCATATATTGTTTCTTCATGTAATCATTTGCTCTTGTGCGCATTTATAAAGTCGATACTCCGTATACTCTACAGAGTTGACAAGTATATACGGAGTACATACACATGTATACTACCCCTTCGTGCTATTAATAGATAGTACTGCCTGCTACCGCCGCTCCCGACTACAAGTATCAATTGTGCATGAGACAAGGGGTCAAGCAATCAATTCTGATATGACGTGATCTGTACTTTTAAGAACTCGGTAGTAATCGTATGGAGAACTTCGTAAGTATGTGGGCGATTATAGGCAATGTTATGCCCTGTCTAATAGGCTTTACAGAATGCCCTGTCTATAATACACATACTCCGTACACACTTCCGTGTACTCCGGACTTCCGGACTCCATACTTCATCCATACCGCAGACCTACTCACCTCGGTGAAAAAGATGGCGATGACAAATCCTTCACTCCGTCTCATCCTCATTGCTCCATTCTATAAAAAATAAAAATAAAAAAAAATAAAAAAAAAGCAAAAGCGAGGCAGATCCCCCATATGTACATTTATACAAATACAAATAGTAGTATTACGGTCTCCGTGCGCAAGACAGAGAGCGCATGCATATGCATGTCTATCTCGGCCCATCATGTCTTACTTACGGAGTACAAGTAGTTTGTTTATAGGTATGTATGCACGACCCCATGTTTGTCATCGATGCTTGGACCCCGACTTGTTTGCATGCCGCATCGCATCCCTGGATCTTCATGCTCCGTACGCAGCAGCAATGCATGACATTTCATGTCCCACTTCTTCCGCGTCATATACTTACTTGTAAGTTTCTGTTTTTAACGTTTATCTCGGAAGTAAAAACCGTCGATAGCTGCAATGCTCCTTAGCTTTGATATAGGAAATTATATTGGCCAAGTAATTCTCCATACATTAGATATACTCTATACATCAGCTTTTTTTTTAAAAAAAAAATTAAAAAAAAAAAAACCTACAGTGTTCTATGCTCAGTAGAGTGATAAAACAAGTGAAAGATAAAATAAATAAAAATTGATCCTTATCTTTATACAACTTTTTTATTATTATATAATATGCCAATAGTAAGTAGGATGGATGCATGATTTAAAGAAATGAAAAGAAAAGGGACTGAATACACATAACTCAGCCCAAGCTTACTTCCCATCAGACATATATATACATAACACATAACACATATGCTCTGTAGTGTGCTGTCGTTTTACCAATGCCGTACCCCATCCATCCATCGTATTCCATTCGACATTTACGCTTTCTGTTGCTCCGCGTAATGCATTGCTCTTCATAAGATCATTCCAGCAAACGCCTGTTTCCTGCTGTGTTCGCGTATCTTTAGCTCCTTGCTAATGCTTTAATCCTCCTCTTTATTCAATATTGTGTACCCATCATCTGGCAAAACCCACCGACTCAATGCAAAAGATTAATGCATTCTAAGAAAATGATTAAAAGAATAGGAATTTTCGGCGGGTTGGGTTTTTTTTATCATGCCGGTTGGTAACTTTCGCTGCGAGGCCTTCTGCCAGAAGCTGCTGTTCCCTTGTCATGCAATCGATTAACCCATTCCAGTACGGTCTCGTAGCACAAGACATACTGCCGCAGACTCTGCACCATACTGATTCTTTGTTCGCGGAAGTCTTCTACCGTCTTTTGGATCAGATCAACTGAATCGTCCTGCAGCCAGGACACATCTATAGATGGATATCCATCAGTCTTTATGCTCTCAAGTCTTGGTTGGCGATCCATGCTAAAGTTGAAGCCCATCTCCTTATTCGTCATGGGAGAAACTGCATCATCAAAGTCCATCATAGGCGTGTCGCCGCCTTCCAGCTTTCGTGGGTGTGGCTGTTGTCCTCCTGGTAGCTTGGCCAGCCGCTGGCGTTTCAACATATCGATCACACTGTCTACGGTGCAGAACGCTCCCGTCCGACCACATCCAGCAGAACAGTGGACTAGCATAGGACGATTTGTACTGTCTGCTTCAGGCTCATCATACCAGGTAATTGGTAGAGTGTCATTGGCAATTCTACTAGATTCCACGATTGACGCCGTCTCCATCGGAAGAGCCGCACGTTGCATGACGTTGGCGAGTTCTACCAAAGCGAGAAGGTGAGACGGTTGTGCCGGAGTTCCGAAATCAGGCCAAGACGAGAAGTGTAAATGAGTAATTTCTCTTATTGGGGCGAAGGGATGAGCGGAGTGGGTGAGTGCAAACTTGCGGATAGTGACAAAGGTTGATTCTGATTGCCCCTGAAGAGGTGGTGGGTTTGCCGCTGCTGTCTCAACGGTTGTGGTTGTGTTGGCTCGTCTTCGGCTAGCCTCGCCCGACGACATTGAGTTTTGGGTAGTGGTAGATCGATGCTTGTCGAGATCAAGTGATGCCTTCTTCTCTGAGAGCTTCTTCAACCTGATGGGTCCGTATTCACGATCATTCCAGTATGTATGGCATTTCAATTGACCTCCTTCAGATTCGGCCGTCAACATGACGATAACGCGCACGTCTTGCTCCCAAATGACTGACCAAAAGTCCTATTGATGAGAAAGAAAGAAAAAAACAGTTAGCTGACCAAAACTTTCTCCAAAGATATAAAAGCGCCGCTGTTTGAACTCACATCAAAAGTGTCGGGCAGAGGACCCTGACTTGCAATATATCTCTTGTTACTTCTTGACGCAGCTAGGTGACTGGCATTAATATAGTCGCAAGAACCTTGAGGTTTGCCCTGAAGCTTGACACGTGCATGCTCAAAGGGAAGAATGTCCTTATAGCGATTTTTCCCGCCTTTTTCAACACCCGAGAGCTGCACTCTGCCATTAAAAGCTGGGTTGTGAGCAGGGTTACCCTCATTAAAGGCAGCATACGCATTCTGCATACGGTTCTTCTCCTCTAGCTCAATCCGCAAAAACCTATCCGACACCTTTTTACCATGGTCAAGTTGTGCTGCCGCATCGCGAAGCCACAAAGGAAGTACGGATAGCTCAAGGCCATAGGGCCAAGTAACATCCAATTGACCAACGCCATCTGCAAGATCCATGTTCTGCCGAATGTTGGAAAAAAATGGATTCTTAGACGTGGGCAGCATCACACCACCGATTACAGGAGCAAGGCCGCCTTTATGGCCCGGAAAACTAACGTTGTCAGTTTTTCCGGCTGCGGCAGATGCATTGTCAATAAACTCGGGGTACGAGTCTTGGAACCCGTTGAAGCCGCCCCTAAGGATGCATGTTTCTCCAGCATAGCCCTCATTGGTGAATTTCTTGATCATATTCTGTGCCGCTATGGCATCACGCTTGTCTGATGAGTGAGAGTCGTATACAACGATCCATTCCACATCCCGCCACGTCTCAAACTTTTCCCTCGTTGAGTTTGTTTGAAAAGTCTGGTGTAGCCTCTCAGTGTTGAATGTTGCGCGCTTCAGAAGAGTAGTGGGGATGCACAAGTTGAGGGCTCCACTAATTCGAGATGAGGCATAGTTTTGAGAAGACCTTATATCTAACAGCAAAATGCTGTCTTCGTCTTCGGATTCGATCAACTCCTTGAGATATGCCGCAGTGATCATTGACGGCTGTCCGGGCTCTAGTTTGGCCGGCATTGTGGCAGCCCTCGTAACCTCAGCCATCTTGGGCGAGGGTGGTTCAAGTCGGTGCTCCATTATTGACAGTCGAGGGTCTCTATCTTCGGATCGAGTCAAGCCCGTCCGAGGTTGAGAGGGATCCATGGGCATTGGGGACTCAAACCTTGGGATGCCAGGAAATTGTAAAGGAAATAGGGATGATTCAGAATTTCGCTTCGAGTCGGATGATACATAGGCAGAGTCGTGAAGGCTATCCTGATCGACATCCATACGGCTGGATGGGCGATCTTTTGCTGTGCTCAGGGAGCGAGTAAAGGAGGATTCCGAGCCCGTATCGCTCGCATGGGTGTGCCATCTAGGCGGCCGTGGACGTACGGGAGCTGGATTGGATGTTGGTTGGACATAGTGAGAGGTTGGTAGCGCAAATGATGAACCCTTATTAATATCAACTTGCCTCTTGAAGGCCTCAAACTCGGGGTTAGACTCGAGAGTTATATGCTTGGGTAAAGCAGCGGCAAAAGATTTTATTGATGATGAAGCTGGGCTCCAGTTGTTACCCAAGCCAGACGATTCGCGGGGGTCATGAGCAGATTCAACAACCAACCCAAAGTAGTTGGGACTCGGTGGCCGTACTTCAGGTCGAAGCGGAGACAGTTTGGGTGCAGGAGGGTAATTCTGACCGACCGAATATGATGCGCGGGGTGATGATGCCGGAGTGGTCGACATGCCACCAGTCTTGCTAGTGCGCGAAGACTGTGATTGAGAATGTGAGTGAGAGCTGACTGGTGCCGGAGATGGCCTTGCATGGGCCTTCATGGTATAATGGATAGGCGTCCGGTCGCCAGCTCGGGAGTCATGCATGGCCTGAGCCGGTTCAAAAGGTGGTGTCGATAGCATTGAAGTTTGATTTTCATCGGCAACTCACTAGGCCCATGACTATCTGGTTATCATGAAAGTGATTGGGACTTTTAGACGGATGATTTTCAGTAGCTGCCTTTGGCTAGCTGGGTGTTGATGATGAGCAGAAAATTAAGCTGATCAAACAGGACAAGATCTGGTTCCCAACAACTCGTCGTCTTGGTGAATAAATTCGAGTGTTTCTTGACGCGTCCCAGTAATGATGTCGAATGGTATCAGGTAATATTTAAGGGGAGGGAAGAAATGGTATGTAGTAATCGAGGCGAGGCCAAGGCCCTCAGCTGCTCTTTAAGTCGAGAAGTGGTGGCAAGGGTACCGGAATGACGGTGATTGGGGGGGGAGGAAGGGATGTGGCGTTGGTATTGTATGATGAATGTAATATGGCCAGTTCGGCTGTGCAAGGAGATGATGGATGATGGATGATGACGCCCAAGGTTGATGGCCGATGCAGCAGCAAGATCTAGATGGTGCTGACCCTACTCTTTGTATACAAAGCCTAGATGGAATATTGAGAGGGAAAGGGGGCGAATGGAAGAATCTGAACGCTAGATGTAATATTTTGTACGGGAATGGAAGGAGGCGAAAAAGAAGAAGAAAAAAAAGAATCGAAAGAATCGAAGATGGTGTACTATGACTGAGATGAAACTGAAAGAAGTCCAAGTAGCGATGAGGGTCGGAAACAGCCAGAGCTTGTTCTGACTAATGCCTGATCTACTCTGCACGGAGACAAGAGATTGGATGAAGGGGCAAAAAGTTTCTTGTTGCTCTCGTGTTGCAAAACCTCTTTTTCAGTTCCGTAGGCCCAATGACTTACTCTACTAGTGCAAGTAGTATGGAGAGGATCCCGTTCCGGGGGCTTTCGTTAGAGATTAGCGCGCAGAAGAAGGGGTTCTCAAAGGCCCAGCCGAAGGATGTGGTGAGATGAAGCGGTGGGAAAGGGAGAAGACAGAATGGATAGAGCCAAACAGCCACCACCAGACAAAACTAAGACGGCCCAGAGGTCGAGGAGAGCAGCCAGCGAGTAGCAGCTGGGAACGTACAAGTATGGGAGGGTGACAGGGGCCTTGCAGAATGTACTGCAAGGTACCGGACTTGGGGTTTGGAGGTTAGTACAAGTAGAGGAGATGGTTTTTTTTTTTTCTTGAGAGAGCAAACGACGCTGTGGATGTTTTACCGGATATGTATGTACAATTTCATGTACCAGTAATGTATTCGAAAATCCAGCTGTAAGTAGGTATACAAGTATGAGCGTGTTGTGATGCTGTAAATGTTGTAACGTATGATACTGAGAGTACCTACGTGTAGTGGCTCGTAAGTGGAATGAACTGAGGGATGGGATACCTACCACAACGTCGAGATAGAGGGCTGAAGGGTTTTGCGAGCCCACCCACGAAGTACAGCAAGGAACCTACAAGTACTAGCTAATAGTAGACAAGGCGTAATAAGACCTTTGATGCGAAGTACCGAAGAGCACAGCAGAGAGATACTGTACATGTAGGTACCTGGCCCGGGATGACGGAGGCGGTCCGGGGGGGGGGGCTAGAGCATGAGGTCGCTGGTGATCGCGTGCGGTAGGGATCGTCGCTGGCGGAGATGCTTGGCTTGGACCATCCATACAAGTATGAACAAGCATGAGGGGGAGGGAAGCAGAAGAGCGGTTTTACAATGCTTGTACTTCAATCCGGTTTACGGTGGGAGGATCCAGAACGAGGGGCGAAGACTGGAGAGTACCGGCACACGGTATAAATTTCAACTGTACCGTACTGTACTGTACAAAGTACGTCTTACTAACGAATTTTTTATCGTTGAATATGTTAGTTGGTTTTATCGAGAGCTTGCAAGGCGTTTTAGGCGTTTTAGGCATTTTGGTTATTAATACAGATGAAGGCTTGAAGAGGCTTACTGCTGTCCGGATGCATTTAAATAAAAGCTCTGAGCTGACAATAGAACTCAGAGCTCAAAAGGGGAAATACTTGTAGTGTGCCGTTCCCAGAACAAAGAATAAGACGTGGTAAAAAGGTTCTGGCGTCACTCGATGCACCTGCCGCAGGCGGCAACAATGAAATTTGGGGCTGACCGACTGGAAATGAATGCATGACGATTGTATTTTAAGTTTAGCACTATGTATTGACTTATTACCTAGAAGAGATAGGATAGAAATACCCAAGTGCTAGCTACATGAAGCATCATTCATGACAAGCAGCACCACTAATAAGTTAAAAAATGCCCTTTTTACTACCTAGGACTTGGGAATGGAGATGGTATTTTTTAAATAGTTACTATTGCTGGATGGAGAGACATTGGGCAGTGTCAAGCAAGTCATTTGCATCTTTGTCTCAGGATCCATCATAGCATCACAACAAAGCACAGCAGCCATCACAAGATCAGACCAAAAGCCCAAGCCACCACGGCTTCCTGCTAGCACAACGGGGAGACACAAGCCTGAAAAGAGAGAGAAAATGAGAATGATAATAAATAATAATAATGATAATGATAATAATGTTTCACGCCCCGATTGTTGGGTGTTTAAAAGGTGTGCAATTCGTCGCGGTCATCCCGGCACCTCCATGAGACGTAACAGGAAAAACAAAAAAAAAGAATATACTAAAATCAAATAAAATCAAATAATAAACGTTGGAGCCCACCGTCTTCTTGCATTGGTCTTTACGTAGTGGACCCACCAAATCGTCATTGAGGCGCTAAAGGTCAAGGGTCCCCGCTAACAACTCCATCGGCGGGGCATTCTTGACACAATCGTCCAACCAGAGGCCAGATGACGATGCCACAAAACGTCACCGCGCCCCTTTGCGTCTTGGTCGGTCGAGTCCAGAACCTTTTGACCCCCAAAAGAAAAAGCGGCTCCGCGATGCTCCGTGTTCCCAGCATCCCTGTTCCATGTACCACGAGGTACCGACCAAAGTACTGTCTTCTCCAAGAAGTCCATTTTGCGTTCTCATGCCTCTAGGTGGCAGAATTGCTAAACAAGAGGTAATTTTTTTTTTTAATTCTTTTTTCCTTTTTTGAATGGGTAAACATTGTACAGAGAAAACACCAAAAAAAAATAATATACTGTTCATACAATTTTATAAAATACCAAAGGCCGCCTCAGAGACAAAGCTTGTGATTTTTCAAGGTTGCTGTTTACAGGTAGTAGTTATAGTGGGATTTACTAGCTCTTCGTACTCCGTACCAGTAAGGTAGGTACCTGTTGGCTTTCTCCCCTTCTTTTCATCTCTCCACCACACCAACTCTCCTCTAATGTACGAGTACTAGCAATAGCATGTATCTTAGCACACCTAACCTCGTAGTACCTTAATTATTGTTTGCTCAGTGCCCATCCACCAAGCCCCGGGTGCCTGCTGCTCAGAATGAGCGAGGTTAAGATTGGTTGTTCGTTCTTTTCTTAGCTTCCGCCAATACCTAGTTGGCTCTATCTCACAGGTCACACACCGAATAATCCCTAATAAAAGTGCACAAGCACAAATTATAGTCGCATCTACAAGTATTACTAGGTATTAAGTACTCCGTACCTCAGGTACTTAATACTACAGGCAAGCAAAGATACCTAAGGGTACTACGAGTATTACCGATACCTCTGAGACAAGTGCCAAGGCGAGCCACCAGCTGAGATTTAAAAATGGGGAGAAAAAGGGCAGCTCTTCCAAAGTGAAGAGCCATGACGTAGGGGGTCTCAGATTTGGCATAATGGCCATAAACGGCCTAGGCTCATTTGCTGCAAAACTCAACTCTTACAGTAGTGCCCCAGTTAGTTATCTATAGCTATAGCTTGTCTGCTAGATAGGTATTATAGCTGGAAAGATGCCCTAGAAGATGACGGCCACCTGTACTCCGTATGAAGCCCTCCCTTATGAAGCCCTCCCTGTATGGAAGACCGGACATTAAACGCTTACAAGTACTCGTATGGAGTTAAGGTAGCCTTTTTTAGCACCCGTAGCTGGGCATTCATATCAAATCAATTCCTGGTCTTGTTCATGGAATCATCCGTTTCTCTCTCTAACTTGTATTCTCAACCCTTTGCGTTCCAGACTCCTCCATCCGCTACACTCAGCGTCGTATTTCTAAGAGCAGCACAAAGGAACAGGTTTTGTGGTTGCCCTTCCACCAACTAGGATCGACTTTCCATCTCACACTGGTGACAGCCCGGCTGCAGCTTTGTTTGATTTGATTAAGTGGCCTCCAACAAACTGGACCGGTCAAGAGCTGCAGAATTTCCCCTGCCCCCCTCATGTGCCATCCCCCATCCCCTACAGCCCGAAGGCATGCATCCTTTTTCCATGGGCGCATTTTGTGTACCTCGATAGCTAGCAGGGCTTATTAAAAAGAATTAATTATACGGTTACTTACCTGTACTACAAATTCTACCTAGCCCAGAGTACAGGTAGGTAGTAAGAACGTACTAACTTGATACTAGGATAGATACTGAGGCAAGGTAAGCAGCTTACTTTGTATGGGAAAACTCCATAATGGCTCACTACCGGTATCAATACAAAAGTACATACTTGTATACGAGTATATATACTCCGTACTGTATCAAGCAAAATGCCATGCTTGTCTAACGGAAAGCCGGAAGCATGACCCGTCAAACATCTCTCTTCTATGGTACCTAGGCGTTTATAGTGCATAGTGCGCGTCTAGAATCAGCACTCCGAGTCTTTTGCCTTATCCCGTCCTGGAGAACAAGGACACCTGCCTTCAGCCTGGACTCCATAGCGAACCCCATAGCCCGATTTCCGTACTTGTAGTCACGCAATCTCTGTCAAGTCACGCAATCGGGCAATACAAGCCCTCCCCACAACGTCTCGTGAGTTGGTACACGCGAGCAAGGAACTCGGCAGGATTGGAGGGAAACGCCTCTTTTTTTGTTTTGGAAATGAAATGCGGCATCTCTTTTATTATTTTTTATTTTTTATTTTTTAACATGTGCTCCGTAGATATGTGACATTCAACGACTCTAGCCAACTTTGATACAAGTACTTGTCTGTATGTATATGTGCGTGAGAGATAGCGGCAAGTGTAAAGCAATAACAGAGTATGGAAGACTAATGCCGATTTCAGGGTATTTATTTATTTACCTCCATTCAGGCCACTAGCCATGGATCTAATCAGTTAGCCTTGTTATTTAGTTAATGCTTACTTGTACTACGAGTACTCCTTACGGAACATTTCGTCCAAAAGCCATCCTCCTCCACCTCCACGCCTTTTGCCCTTTATTATTCACGCACAGACTCAACAACTTTTGAACCACTAACTTTTGAACCACTAACAACAAAGCATCCACGTATCCCGCTAAGTAACGGTGAAATGGAGCTGCTGGGTCTGGAAATAACGCATTATGCCTTAGTGGCTTACTTTCTACCCGTTGACGGTTCTTTTTATTGCTATTTGCTGTAACAGGAATTTCTCGGGGAACTCAACTCCACATACTCCGTATGATCAAGCAAAGATACCCAAAGGAGTGAGTTCTACAGATTATTTCAAACATTTGGATAATACGAGTATATGAAAGCTAAAAAGATCTCATAATGAATGAATTAGGCACGCCATATCTGACGTTTAATAGCGACGTCAAAGTATCCAATCCATTGAGTTTATGCATCTACTCCAGTGTATGGCGAATGTTGGGTCATGGGAATTTCTATCATATATTTTCAGCTTCAACTTTGTTGTTTTACCCACCATCAATCAGCCCAACAGCTCATCCCAGAGAAAGCTAAAAGTCAGAGGGGTGGGGTGATTTCGGGCAAGACTGGACCGAGACTCGTTTATGGTAATGATTTTCTGTCATTTGTTTCCTTTCCCTTTTTTTTTATTTTTTTATTTTTTTATTTTATTTTTTTAATTCTGTTCTCCGTAAAAGATCTCATCCCACATGTGTGTGTGGTAGCAATATTATGTCACATTGTCTACAACGTGGCATCCTTAGAGCCAAGGCTGATTATGAACTATATTGGGGAAGATACTTGTATGGATACAGATAATTATCAAATCCAAAGTGAGGTAAAAAGAAGAGAAAGACAGAGTCAGAGTCAGAGACAGAGACAGAGAGACAGAGAGAGAAAGGTTGATATTATCTCAGCCGTGCATGTTTCTTGTCTTACTAGATTTATGAAGCAATGATGAGCATATTCGACTCCCAATATCAACTGGCATGTTTCTTTCATTGAGATCTGCTACCTACATAGATCGACAAATCATCCCATGTCTAAAGCGAATAGAGATATTGTGACTGACGATCATAAAGGGCTGTTTCTGAATAGTATTATTCGAAGAGAGTACATTTTTTCTTTAGCTAACCATGAAAGAGGCAAAAGAGAGATCCATTTTTATTTAATTTTATATCTTCATTTGCCAAAAAAAAAACCGAAGGCATTTCAAGATGATTTTCATATCAGGGGTACTTTTCAATTTTCATCCCAGTAGATGCCATCACCAGTTATAAGCTCCATTCGAACTAACTTGAAAACTATACCCTCAAAATCAAACCACCAAAAGGCCTCTTCTTCATTTAAAAAAACCCTTTCAATCTCAATCTCCTTCTTAAGCATCTATCCAACGATAACACACATCTTTTTTTTTTTTTTTTTTTTTTTTTTTTTTAAACCCTCCCCCCATAATATACCTCTCTCTCTCTCTCTCTTTTTTTTTTTTTTTTTTTTTTTTTGTTTTTTTTTCTAAACCCTCCCACCATAATATACATAACATACCTTACAGCATCTACCCCATTCTACCGTTCCAAAAACCCGCCCTAGGCGCGCCCTTTCACTCACATACAAGTTCGCTCTATATAGTTCCGTATTCTTCCTTTTTATCACAGTTACCGCGGAGAACGATCCGAATTATTCGAAAAATTAATAATCATAACTACTTTAGTTTGGTCTAAAACTTTGTGAGCGAAGCGGAGTTGCGTCCCCGCATTCATTTACTAGAATGTCGCTGGGTCTTTAGTAATCGGCTCACGCCCTCTTTTGGCGATTTGTTTGGAGTGTTGATGGATAATAACAAGTACGATTTACAATCTCTTTTCTTTCTCTCTCTCTCTCTCTCTCTCTCTTTTGGATAGGTATAAAGTTATTGGTTGTTGTGAGCATAAACGAATAGTTGTTGTTTGAAGAGCTGGAAGACGTATTTGACGCTGTTAAATTTCCTGGTTCCTTTAAACAGAGTTAAAGGAGCATCCATACAAGCCGATATTCGGACTCAGTAAACGTCTCAAGCTCACCAAGTCATTGATATCGAAAATTCATACTCGGCATCTTCAAAGGGGCAAAAGATACAACAACAACAACTACTACTACTACTACTACAATAACAACAATAACCTTCCATCATGTCTACGGAAGAGCGTCTAAAGGCTCGGAAGCCAGTCCCGAAGCCAGTCCCTGCTTATCTCTCAACTGCCGGTTCCCCCTTGACAGTGGACAAGGATCTCTATGCGGCCATTCAGCAAGCCCCACGAGTTCTCGTCGAGGAGTTTACGGTACCGATCCGATCGGGAAGAGCATGGGAGGCGCCGGCAGGATCCATTATCAGCATTAGCACACCAGAGGGACCTCAGGTTGGTATGTATATTCAATGGGGCTGTATTGAATACCTATCAAGAAATATGCGAGAAAACCCGATAGCTGATATAATTGTGTTTTCCCCTTTAAAAAGGCGACCTCAACATCTGGAATCGTCACAACCCTCGCGAACGCTTCTGGGCCAGTCGTACTCGCCAACTTCACGCTTCCCACGTCACTACCCATGACCGTCTCTGGTCCAACCTCCCTTATATGCGTCCTCTCGTCACCATCGTCTCTGACAGCCTCTCATGGTACGGCCAAGATGAGAATGGCGGACGGGTTCACGATCTGCTGGGCACGCGATGTGATCCCTACATCAACACTGTCTTGTCCTCTGGCGCGCAGTACGACTTCCACTGTCACTCTAACCTGAGCCGTGCGGTGTCAAAATGGGGCCTGAGGGAAGACGATGTCCACGACGTGCTTAATTTGTTCCAAGTCACCGGATTAGATGAAAAGGGACGATATTTCATGAGCCCGTGTCCAGCCCAAGGGGGCGATTCAATTGAGTTTCTGGCAGAGCAGGATGTTCTCATGGCGTTGAGTATGTCAATGGACTTCTTTTTTTTCTTCACTGAAATTCTTTCAAATCACACACACACACACATGTTTAGAATCTTCACAAAGTATATATATGAGTGTTTTTTGGGGTGGGGGGGGTTTTTTTTTTCAATTTGGCTGACAGAATGACTTTATAGGCACATGTCCCGGAGGCGACCTCTCGCTCTGGGGCTTCGGAAGCGATAGCGAGAAAGAGATGATCAAGGTCTGCCGCCCCCTGCATGTCAAGGTGTATCAGCTCGAGGACAAGGACTTTTTAGAAAAGCGAGGCTGGAAACCTGCCCAGACGGCGGGATATAAAGGCATGCATGGCGTTTTCTCCCCTGAAGGAGAAGCAAATCAGCGAAAATCATAACACGCTGAGAGAGCTATTGAATAGACAGTAGAGAAATATTGTCTTGTTTCTTCTTCTTCTTCTTCTTCTTCTTCTTCTTCTTCTTCTTCCCTTAACTAGTGTTAAAGCAGCCTGGATTGCCACGTGAGGAGTAGCACTGCTTGAGATTATTCCATCACATTGCAAGGCAGCATCGCAACATATGGTCATCTTATATCGTCGTAAAAACATCTACTAGCACTCTGTGAAAATAGGAACAGATGGATGGAGGCAGCTAGGGCGGTTGATACCCGCATAATAGTATAATTGAACTATCCTTACAACTCCAAATCCATTGCCGCCGTAAGATTCTATTAAAACGAGGTTGCGGGGATACAAGTAATTTTTTTTTTTTTGTGTGTGTCTGGTGTTGAAGTGCAAACTCAATTACTTCCATAGCTTGCCGAGAGAAACTTCCTTATCATCATGCTTGTTGAGAATCTTGGCCGTCGCCAATTCAAAGTCTTCTTGTGTAACGTGGACTCTCCTCTCACGGAGGGCATACATGCCCGCCTCTGTGCACACACCCTTCAATTCGGCCCCAGAGCAGCCGTTCATCTTCTCAGCAATCTTGGTGAGATTGATGCCTCTGGTCAGATTCATCTTGCGACTGTGGATTCGGAGAATGTCGGCTCGTGCTTCAATACTCGGCGGCGGAAACTCAATCTTGCGGTCGATACGGCCAGGTCGCAGTAAGGCGGGGTCAAGAATGTCGAGACGATTTGTAGCCATGATAACCTTGATGTTCTTGGTAGGCTCAAAACCATCCAGCTGGTTCAACAACTCCAACATGGTTCGCTGGACTTCGGAATCGCCACCGGATGAACCTTCTACTCGAGAAGAACCAATGCTGTCGATTTCGTCCATGAAGATGATTGATGGAGCGTGTTCTCGGGCCATTATGAAAAGCTCTCGGACCATTCGGCTACCCTCTCCGATGTACTTTTGAACCAGCTCTGAACCGGACACTCTGATGAATTTACAAGCCGTGTGATGGGCTACGGCTCTGGCCAGCAACGTCTTACCAGTACCTGGTGGTCCATACAGCAAGACGCCTTTGGGTTGCGCAATGCCTAGAGATTCGAATAGTTCAGGGTGCTTGAGACCGAGCTCAATAACCTCTTTAATCTCTTTAATTTGCTGATCCAAACCACCAATCATGTCGTATGTGCTGTCAGGGACCTTTTCCACCATCATGAGCGATACTAAGGGATCGACCGATGATGGCAGCATCTTTTCTAACTTATAGCTGTCTGACAACAATGTGACTCTCTTTCCGGGGGTAAGCTTGGCGATTTCAACATTATCGGAGACATCAACAACTATTACAAGTTAACGACCAATAGCTACAAAACCAGGAAGAGAAAAGTGACCAAGGGTGACCAACCATATTTGCCTTCAGGGTGTACCTTGACAAGAACCTTTTTGGTACTCATCACTTTGACAACTTCACCAACATAAGATCCAGGCTGCTGTAGTAGGCCAAGCTCTTCTCTCAATAACCGGACACGGGAATTGTAATCGTTTCGTTGGGCTTCGAGACGGCGGAGGGCAGCTTGACCCTTGAGGATCTCCAGCTTCATCGCCTCGATCTTATTGCGGTAGTACTCGTCGAGCGCCATGATGGGTTAGGCTCCCAGTGGAGGATGAGCTTGAAAGAAAAAAAAGAAATTAATAATAAACAGAAAAAGAAATCAAAGAAATTAATCAGATTTCGGAGCTTTTTTCGGATGTATTGAATTAGAAGTGCTGGTTAGTTGAGATGCCAGACTCTGCTTAGTGTTTAGACAGATTGATTGGGGCCAAGTTGAAGCTGCACACAAACACAAGGCTACAGCTCGTGCTCGTAAGCCAGGCCCGCCTAAGCAGGGAGTATTAGGCGGAGTATCATTCTGCCGGGGTCCGAGCATTTCAGCCCATTACTAACTACTCCAGACTTCTCAACTAGGTACTACGGAGTACGACTGTAATAATTAACAAGCCAATCCCGGACTGCTTAGGTAAAAGTCTCAGATGACGTCTGAGTTAAAAGGAAGCACCCCTACCGAGATATGCATATGCAACGTCAAGTCGCATAAAACGTAGACTTGAATATGCGTACATAATCCCAAGGAACAGGAGGTATATCGGGTGCTTCTAGAAACAAAAGATTCCTTCCCTCCTTATACTCACTCATTACGACCGAAGGCTCTTATGCTGCAACCATTATTATTATGAGTCGCATAGCAGCTACTTCTCTTTTTCCGCCTTCATCGCGAGAACTTCACTGCTTAGTTTTTATCAACTAACATAAAAATTCCTTGTCATTTTTATGCTGGACTTTTGGACTTTTGTTACCTATCATCCCCATCATGCCACTATATCTCGTAAATGATAAGCAAAATGACGTTACATCTCCTGCGTAAACAAGTAATACGTCGCCCACGTACCCACGCGCCAAGGCAAGTCTTGCAAGTCACGGACTTGAGTCTGGCGGATCACAAGATGCATCAAACGATAGGTCAAGTCTTGTGAGCGGCTCCCCAAAACGGTGAAGCGACGGGTCTCCTGGCAGGCCTTTTGCCTTGGTTTTCTTTGTTTATTTGTTTTCTAAGTTGTATTTCTTTGTGTTTTTATCGCGTGAAAGAAATGGCCAGATAAGGGATAAAGAAAGGTACGAAAGTATTCTGCATGCCTTGATGCCATACATACCATACCAAAGCCTTGTTGTCTGTACTCCGTAAATAGTAAATACTAGGCTAGGCAGTGTGTCTGAAGCTCCTCTTACAAACAACACACTGTGGCTAATAAAGAAAGCCAAGGGAACATGAGGGCAACCACCAACTGAAACCAGGGAAAGCTATTGACATTCTTTGCAAATTTCACCAAGTAAAGGTACGCATAGAGGAGCTTTTTCTATTATTTTTACTCTCTTCCAACTTCTTATTTTTCTTCTCTGTCGCTTATGTTATTACCCTGCGCCTTCAAGACACTGCCCACTTCTGCGGGCGACTTGCCGCTGCTGCAGCCACAGCTACCAGAAGCTACATGTGCTATTAGAAGGTAGGAATCCAGAAGCTGATCTCGTTCGCTAATTGAGTTTGGCTTCTCTTCTTTTTTTATTTCTTCTCTCAAGTTCATTCACCAGCTAACAGAAGGCCACGCCCAGCATTTCTCAGATACAAACTCCTTCTTCCTCTTCCTCTTCCTCTTCTTCTTTCTTCTCTTACTACATCTTCCTTTTTTTCTTGCCTGTGATGCTACATGCTGTGATCGTCGACAGACTCCCTGATCCCGTGCTCAGAGCCCCTCCACACTGAGCAGAGCTCACTAGCCCAATCTATCTAGGCTGCCGGTTGAACAGGGATACTATCAAAACTCTGGGATTCTAATATCTCAGCTCTTTATTAAATTTGTTCTAGTCCCTCCTCGTTCAGCAGGTCTGCGAGGCTCCATCTTCAAACCAAGTCGCCGCGGCATCGTCGCCGTCTGCCTCGAACAGCCATGGATTCTTCACAGCATGATGACGCGCCCTCAGCGCATCGCGCCAGTGTTTCCTCTGGCATGATGTCACCAACGGATACACGAAATCCTCTATCAAGGCATGCGTCCGTCGTTGGCGAGGGCTTCTCAGAATCGACAGACACCGTACGGCGGCGACCCGAGGGATATGGTAGGACAAAGGCACTGTCCGATGCACGCTAGGTTTTATGCTAACTATTTAAAGGCACGGTGGGCACACAAAGCTTGAGAAGCAGTCAAACACTGGGTGAGGCTTCGGCCGACCGTCAACAAACGCGGAGCAGTCAAGCTGGCCGCTCTACATCAGCCGCAGGTGTTGAAAGATCCAAGTCTTATTCTCGCCTGCGAAAGCCTCCGTTATCACGACGAACTTCAGCTACCACTCAACACAAAAGAGAAGTATTCTCTGTAGACGATGATACCCACGAGGTTGAGGCAGACGCTGCCGAACGTCGCGCCGGCTTATCCACGCGCCGGCGCCCACAGGCTCCCTCGGGACTTGCCCGCATTCAGTCATATCGTAGTGCCGAAGAGAATGAAGAAGAAGCCGAACGAGACGACCAGCCTAGCTCAGCAGAAGAAGAAGATGAGGGGGAGGAAGAGCTGCCACTAGACGAACACGTCGACTGCGATTCCGATAGCGATATCAGCGAAGCCGAAAGCTTCACGCTCAAAGACAGGCAGCAGGCCATCAACCAAACGCATCCGTTTGGTATACGCGTTTGGAAACCCGCGCTATACAAGAAAGACAGATCTATTCAAAAATTTGCTCAGGCAGACATTCACTCAACACCGGGAGGCAGGGTAAGCAACTGGCTTCTCCTCTTCAACTTGGTCTGGACCATCTTCTTTGGATGGTGGATGGCCTGTCTAGCAGCCTTTGGCGCCATCATTTGTCTTTTGTTTGCCGCTGCGCCTAGCGGGAGAGAATACGGAAGGGTCTTATGGGGTCTGGCGGGTTATTTATTCTACCCTTTTGGCAAGTTTATTCGCTTAGAGAAGGACGAAGCATACTTGGACGAGGACCAGGATGAAGGCAGAAGCATCTCAGAGTATGAGCAATGGCAGAGCGGCGATCTGGAGTACGGCAGGCTATTTTTTGGACCCGATCGACATCGTTCCATCATCGGTCGCTCCAGGAGGAGCTTGGACTCGGAGCCTAGCGAGACGGAGAGCTTACTTGGACGAGGGCGTCGAAGGGAGTCTAGTGATCTAAATCCCCGGATGAAGCGAAGACTGTTTGGCCGCGGAGAGTGGAACATTGGCCGAGTCATCTTCTTCGTCTTCTTCTACTGCCTCATTTCGCCATCGTTGATCATCGTCTCTGGCATTTGCTGGTTCCTCGTCTTTTGGATTCCCATGGGCAAGGTAACCATGTTGTTATTTGACCACCTTAGGCGGCATCCTCTCGCTCTATCATTTGAATCACACATCAGCTACGCACGAGTCGATGACGCCCCAGATTCATCCATCCTGATCTGCACCTATCGAGCCGTCGGCTCAAAGTATTGGAAGTACACCATCGATGGCACAAACATCTTTCTCATCAACCTCATGGCCGTGGTGGTGTTTGTCATCGCCGACTGGGCCATTCTTGATCGAATCTTGAATGTGGAGATTTTCATCACGTCACCCGCCTTCTTGTTTGCTGCGGGCCTGCTTTCCATTATTCCACTGGCCTACTTCATTGGGCAGGCTGTAGCATCCATCTCAGCTCAATCTTCCATGGGCCTGGGTGCCGCTATCAATGCCTTCTTTGCAACCGTCGTGGAGGTTTTCCTCTACTGTATAGCCCTGAGTCAGGGAAAGGGGCAGCTTGTCGAAGGGAGCATTGTGGGAAGCATATTCGCTGGTATTTTGTTTTTGCCAGGCATCTCCATGTGCTTCGGAGCCTTGAAACGAAAGACGCAGCGATTCAATGCCAAGTCAGCCAGTGTGACATCCACCATGCTGCTCTTTGCCGTTATTGGTGCTTTTGGTCCAACCCTATTTTACCAAATCTACGGTACCCATGAGCTCAATTGCATGGACTGTGAAGACTATGCCTATGGAGGTCTCGATGGTGATAGTGGCGCCGCGAGAGACTGTCGTCGGTGCTACTTTTCGCAGACACCCGCTCTCGATGACCGATTTTATCTCGAGGCCGTGCGACCGTACTGTTATTTTGCTGCATGCATGCTCTTCTTCTCATATCTCATCGGTCTTTGGTTCACATTACGCACGCATGCCGCCTCCATCTGGAATGCTGAAGTGGAAGAGAAGCGACACGAGGAGATGATGCACGCATCTGCCACTCTTCGAGCCACGCAGCAGCCATCCATGGGCGGCGAAGGTACTGGGGCTGATATACGCGATACACACCTTTACAAACGCATTTTAGGGCAATCTCTAAAGCAGGTTGGCCTGCAACAACGCCCGGAAGACGGGCCCCGACCGAGCTCCACGGCTGGCCAGGATTCCGGTGGTGCCAACGGATTACCCAGCACGCCTCACGTGGTGCCGCCCAAGGGTACCGACGAGGATCCTTTACGCCCAACGATCAACAAGGTTCCCGGCCTTAGCACCGTTGACAACAGTGTGCTCGTACGCGAGGTTGCCGAGATCGCTGCGACCGCAGCCACAATTGCTTCCCGTGACCGGTATGTGCACAAGCCATCCAGCACCGGAGTGGCAACGCCGCGGCCGCACGGCACCAGCCGAGCCAGCCATCTCCCCGACGTTGAAGAAGATGCCGCTACTGTGGGAGCTGCAACTGCTCACGCAGGGGGCCACGGGGGCCACGACGCACCAAACTGGAGCCGGACGAAGAGTACCGTTATCCTACTGGGCGCAACCATTCTATATGCTGTTATTGCCGAGATTTTGGTCGACACCGTCGATGTTGTGCTGGAGAGCTTCCCCATTGACCAAAAGTTTCTCGGTTTGACCCTCTTCGCTCTAGTTCCCAACACTACTGAGTTCTTGGTAAGTCCCCGAGATGAATTTCCACCCAATCCCCTAAGCTCGTGGTCGCCGTTGCTGACAACTATTGAAAATTGCTAGAACGCCATTTCTTTCGCCATGAATGGGAATATTGCCTTGTCGATGGAGATTGGCTCCGCATACGCCCTCCAAGTGTGCCTACTTCAAATCCCTTGTCTCGTTTTCTTCTCCGCCGTCTTTCCAAATATTCCTACAGGAGGCGATGCCGCCATGTACACGTTTTCCCTACTCTTCCCACAGTGGGACCTAGTCACGGTCATTCTATGTGTTTTCTTACTCAGTTACGTGTATGGTGAAGGGAAGAGCAACTACTTCAAGGGCAGCATTCTCATGCTGACATACCTAGTGGTGGTGATTGGGTATTATTTCAGCGGCTACACCGAGGCGGCCATGGGGCTGCAGAGGTTCGATGTGATGGGGTCTGATGGTAATTATCAGGCCTTTAAGACCATTGGTAGGTCAACAAACGGGAGGGCGTTCCAAGTGACCTGAACGGAATAATACCGAAGCAGCTGTGGAGAGTCGCAGCATCTCCATCTGTTGGTCGATGATGGTCATAGTATCCGATCCGCAAGCTCCGAACAAATCACGTTCGTCGGTGACCTTTTTTCTCTCTTTTTTTTCTTTCTTTTTATTAAAAAAAACCCCCCTTACTTCCCAGCGACCAGCTTACTGGGGGAGTGGATGCAACAATCTTGCAGCGTGGGTATCTGCAAGTTTCTTTTTTCCCCTTTCCTTTCCTTACTTTTTTCTTTTTATAGAGGGGCAAACTGCCAGGGTCTTATTTTGCTGAGCCGGCATTTTCTTTTGAGCGGATCGGTTTTTTGCTTTTTTTTTCTTTTTCTTTTTTTTCTTTCCCTTAATGGCATGACTTCGAATAGTTTCACAGGGATAGCAAGCTGCATGGCGGCTGCATGTATGTTTGTAACCTACGTTGGGTTTCCCGTTTCTTTTCCCATTTCTATCAGCCCTTTTGCTTGTTTGCTCGACCCATTTGGCGTGAGTCGAGACTGTACTGTATTTCGAAGAAGAAGCCTACCAAAAAAAAAGAAAATCCCATATCTTGTACTTTTGTACTTGGTAAAAAAAAAAAAAAAGAATTAATACCTTGATTACCCGTGATTATTCGAGAACATGAAACCCATTACTCTTACATTCACGATGAACCACGTGAACATATATAACTACTTATACATCTAGGTTTATACCGTAATAGGAACTACAAGCCCCCAAAAAAAAAGAGGACAGAGAATAAGATGATTGATAAGAGAGAGACTTTTGCTATTTCGGATTCGAGACATGTTCTAGATTTCTCCACAGGTAAGCCAAGACTTGCCAATGCGGGAACAGTTTAGTTTCCTGGAGAGAGAGTGAGAGAGAGAGAGAGAGAGAGAGAAGAGGTCCTTGCCAGAATAGGAAGCGCTGTGCATATCTTGCATATTCGCTTATATCCCAGCACATGCAGACTTTTTTTTTTTTTTTTTTTTTTTTTTAGAGAGGAAAGGGAGCTTTTTTTTTTTTTTTTTTTTTTTTTTTGCTCTTTCGGAGCTTGTCTTGCAGTGCAAGTAGTTTGGCTGTTGTCCTTGTCCTTGTCCTTGCCCTTGTCCTTGTTGATATATCAAAGAAAGAAGCTTATGTGAATGATGGAGCCTATTTAGGACAGATCTTAGGAGTCAAACAACGTGTTTGTACGTACAGAGGCAAACAAGGCGGATGAAAAGCAATCTCGTAGGATGGATGTAGCCACGTTAATCAAAGTCAATAAAATGAATATATAAAATGAATATAAAATGAATATAAAATAAATATAAAATAAATATAAATATAGAAAGGAAGTTTTACCGCAAGTTTGCAAGAGGCCCATAATTCGTGCGTCCGGCATCGCGACGAGTAACAGATCAAAACGACTTGGATAATAAAACAAGGGGGGGAGGGGGCCAAGGTGAAGGGAAAAAAAAAAAAAAAAAAAGCTCAGCTGACTGACTATATTTTATTTTTATTTTTATTCTTTTTATTCTTTTTATTTAATCATTTGTTTGTGCATGGGCTATGTATGATATAGCAGTTCCTTTGTTTGGATTGCCCACTATTTGCCTTTTTGCTTGCTACTCCATGGATACTAAAGGCACTCGCAGGGGTGGCGACGGCGAGAAGGATTTTTTCTTTGGTTTTTTTTTTTCCTCTTCCTTTCTTTTGTGGTTCCCATCTTTGGGTATGACCGCCGGGAAGTAAGTTGGGAGTCTTTTTTCTTTTCTTTTCTTTTCTTTTTAAAGCTAGAAACGTGTCTGGATGTATCTATCGTGGGTAAGGTAGTTAGTTGGTTATATGGAGAAGTGGATTGGGAGGGGGGGGGTTTGGATATATAAATCAGAGAGAAGGGCGTCGTAGGAATGAAGTAGAAGAAAAAAAACTTAGGAGGAGAAAGGAGAATATAGTATATCTTCTTCTTTGAAAGCTCGACAAGAATCTCAGTTGGTATAAAAGGTCTTCAGCCGTCTCAGTCTGGGGATATATCTGCTAGTAGTGTATACTTTTGTATATCAATCTAGACGCCGTTCTTTTTGAGACATAGAGAGAGATAGAGAGACAGAGAGACAGAGAGACAGACAGAGACGAGAGATCCATCCATTGGAATATTTGGTGCGTCTTTTGTTCATCATATACGTCGAGGGCCGAGTTCAAACTTCAATGCCTGCGGTCGAGCCCTTATTTACCGAAGCACCCTCAACGCCGCCACTGCCGCCGCCAACGACGACGCCTTCATTACCAGCACCCACCACAGTCGTATACCCAAGCTATAACAATGTCAGTCCTACAGCATGCAATAGTGAAAGTAAAAGCGAGAAGAACGGAGACACTTCCCCCGCGGTAGTGGAAATTCAGCCAGGCGATATAGAGGCACAGCGCGAGAGCCAGGACCAAAGCCAGAGTTTTTCCCTTCCACCTGTTGATACAGGCAAGGATGCTTGGCTCTTTTTAGCAGCCTGCTTTATTATGGAGGCCATGGTATGGGGTAAGTTATTTGAAAGATTCATAATACACAAAATTGGTTGTTGAAAAAAAAAAAAAAAAAGAGAGAGAGAGAAATTTGGAGCGCAGTATGTTGATTTCCAGCTTGGCAGGCTTTCCTTTTGCATTCGGCATCTTCCAGGACTACTATCGTACACATGAGCCCTTTGCTGGCTCATCCAAGATAGCCATCATAGGAACTTGCGCCATGGTAGGTTCCCATTAACCCAAAAGAGCATTTCTTGGTATGGCATGGTATGATATAAAACAGCCGGTTGACTCTTGTTTAGGGCATCATGTATCTCGACGCTCCTCTTGTCATTGCCGCCTCGCGTCTCTTTCCCAAGCAGGGTCGCTATAATCCTACTGCTGGCCTACTCATGATGTGTGCGGCTCTCGCCCTTTCCTCCTTTTCAACAAACACCACACACCTCATTCTCACACAAGGCGCTCTCTATGGCATTGGCGGCTCAATTGCCTATAACCCTTGTCTAGTGTATGTAGATGAGTGGTTCTCACGCCGTAAGGGCCTGGCGTACGGCATCATGTGGTCTGGGACAGGACTTGGAGGCTTCACCATCCCGTTGGTGCTCGAGGCGCTGCTCAATCGATATGGCTTCCGTGCCACACTGCGCATATGGGCCGTTGCCTTGTTCGTCTTGACGATGCCGCTGGTCTACTTCGTCAAGCCCCGTTTGCCGCCGTCCATGACAGCTCACATCAAGCCTTTAGACTGGGGCTTCATGAAGAGCCGTGTCTTCGTCCTCTATCAGCTTGGCAGCTTTATCGAGGGCATGGGCTTCTTTTTGCCGGGAATCTTCCTCCCCACCTACGCGCGAGATATCCTTGGAGCCGGTTCCTTTGCTTCGGCAGCGACGCTGCTGGTCCTCAATGTCGGATCTGTCGTGGGACCTATCACAATGGGTTCCCTAGTCGATAGGCTACACGTAACGAGCTGCATCATGATATCCACTGTGGGTGCTGTTCTGGGGGTATTCTTGTTATGGGGCCTAGGATCAAACCTCGGGATACTGTACGTCTTCTGTTTCGTCTATGGTGTCTTTGCAGGATCTTTCACGACTTCGTGGCCCGGCATCATGCAGCATGTCATCAACGTAGCCTCCGCTGCTGATAAAACAGACATCGTCGAGGACAGTCCTGATGGTATCAATACCAGCAAGTATGATCCTCTCATGGTTATTGGCTTCCTCTCCATTGGCAGAGGCGTTGGAAATATTGTTTCAGGCCCGCTGAGCGAGGCGCTGATCAAAGGTATGCCATGGCAGGGCCAGGTTACCGGAGGGTTTGGGAGCGGATATGGAGTTCTGATTGTATTCACGGGAGTTACGGCGCTGCTGGGAGGGGTGGGTTTTATTGGGAAAAGGCTTGGATGGGTTTGAGGTACGAAGACGGACTGATGACTAAGATATCTTTGAATGTTCACACATTAATGACAAAAGATTGGATTGGTGTAAATTACATGAGTGATTCATGCTCTTATAATGCTTTTACTGTTCCAGTCATGTACCATCTGAGTACAAGACGAAAACTCTACCTACCTAGTAGTGAAAAAATTTCATCACCAAAGCCAAACGAATACATAACAGACCTCAAACACACAGTACCCAAAGTAGATCAACATTCCATATCTAAAACCTAAAGCCCTTCTTCACATCCAGGGCAAGCCCCAAATAGCAATGAAAAGAATAAAACAAAGAAACGCCTGTCAGACGTCCATCGACACCCACCCTACAAGTGCGCCCGAAGGCAGACCACTAGCAGGGTCGAGATCATCAAGAGTATAAAAACAGCTCTCTATACAGCAATTGCACAAGGCAATAGCCGCCATCCTTGCGGACAGAGCGAGAGGACCAGAACAATTCACTCTAGGGTATCGAGGATATACAATCATCAACCAGGGTGGATTCGGTGGCTCTTTTGGGAACCAAAGCGAGAGACGAATACTATAGAAATGATTCTCCTGCAAAAGTTTGTTAGTAAAGACTGCATGTTTGTTTTGTTTTTTTTCTGATTGTAGTAGCAATGATGTTGCAGTTAGGGGTACACATACTGAAGTATTGTCGACGTGAAGAAGAAAAGAAGAAAAAAAAAATTAAAAGAGAAGCAGGTGAAGCAGACTTTTTATAGGTCCTGTGGTGGGGCTGTTTTGACCGCCTAAAAGTTTTTTATGGCAGAAACTTTAGACCCGCTTGTGGAGCAGTTCATTTCCTCTTTTAGTAATATCAGCTTTTATCAATCAACTGGGGTGGGGGCTCATACATAGCAAACAGTTCAGCGAATTTGAGACGAAAGACGCTGTTGAAAAAATTTTTGCTGAGAAAATGTCTCTTTGGAGAGATTTAATCAGATTTTCTATGCTTTTTACTAGTCAGATTTTTGGTTTCAAGAATTCTTCATCATAATTTGCAGCTTTGCGAGGGACTTGTCGTTTGCATCGTCTTAGCTAGAGCTTTGGACTGGTATCACCAATATTCCGTAGATTTATTAGTCGTAGACGAGTCAAGTCCAATAAAATCCACCACTACTAGAAAGCATTTGCTTGAATTTTCATGCTCCGTACTGGTCTAGAACACAGTTCATGACTAGCATAACTAATAATCAGGACCGCTAGCAGTAATTGTTAGGTGTAAAAGTACGTATTTCGTTTGTAGTTGATTTTCTCTCTTCAGAGTAAGAGTGAGAGGGTCCATGATTGCCTACAATATATAGAGTCCAAGACGTGCTTGGCTACTAACAGGTAGTCATATGCATAAGTGAAATAAGGGAAAAAATGAGACATAGAAAGACCCTTATTAGTTATCCAATATCCCAAGGGCGTAAAAAAAATCCTTGTTCTTCTCGTATCGTTCGTTCCAGGGTAGGCAAATCAACATCAGCTTCATCCAAGACACCATCACCCATCAGCTAGCTATACAATCCCTCTCTCTCAATCCATCCCATCACTTCCTCATCCACCAACCTCCCCAATTCCTCCCTCTCCCCCTTCTTCACCATCTCCCTCACCCTCGAACTACTCACAGCCCCCCCTCCCCCCTCCACCAAATCCACTCTCGCAGCCCAAGAAACATCCCCTCCCACCTCCTCCAACTTACCTTCTCCCAACCCCCTCACATATTCTTCCTGCTCATCCTTCCCTCCCCACTCATCATCAGTCCTCATCGTAACGCGTAGCCTCGCCCTCTCAAAGAATGGCCCCAGCGCTGCTCTCATCCCTCCCTCCGTACCGGCTACGGACGCCGCCGTATCGGAATAGTACTTTGGATTGAAAATTCGGATCACGGTATCGAATCCCGCTAAGAAAATCTCTTCCGGTCCTTGGCTTCCCAATGGGGAATAGAACCCGCTCTCGGCAATTGCCCTCGACTTATCATGGAAAAAGGGCATTTTGGTGATAGCCAGGTCAATCTCAGGTTCAATATCACCTTGAAGACCTTTCAACAGGTCATGTCCGAACCCGTCCATCATTCCTAGCCTTACCGGAAAACTAGCCGGCTTAGGCGCCTTATCCGCATTATTAACTGCTAGTAATAGCATCAATCTTGCCGGCGACTCCTCTTCTCCCTTGGAAGAAGAAAGAGAAGAAGAAGAAGAAGAAGAAGAAGAAGAAGAAGAAGAAGAAGAAGAAGAAGAAGAAGAAGCCCACCGCAGAGCGGATTTTGCCATCTCGGCGTGTGCTTTGGTCGGTGGGTTGAAGCTCGAATCTAAAACTACTAGTCTTCGTAACTTGCTTCCATGAGATACTGATAATGATGGCGATGATGATGATGCTAATGGCCGTGATGCTGGTTCCTGACTACTGCTGCCATAATGAGGCAAGGTGCATACAACGCGGAAGACATCTGGTGAAGACTGAAAGGATGTGAGTGAGCGAGAGAAGAACTCTAACAGCTGCTTCGGGTTTGGACGCATGGTTGATGAATTTGACTTTGAATGTGTCATGGCGCTGCAATAGAAGAATTTACGGTGGTGGTGATGATGATGCAAAGTGAACAGATATATATGCTCGACCAAAGTGGCTTCTTACAACATCATCCGAGGTGCGGGGCATTTTCGGCATATCAATCACAAAAGGCCTGATACTATATATATTACGCCGTAAATACAATAAATAGACAATGTACGCTACGATGAAATCGTCTCGTCGTCACAGTTACTATCAAAAGTGTCTAGATATATATCCCAAAAAAAGAAGATTAAAGGAAAAAGGGAAGAAAGCTCAGGATCCCATCTCATTTTGTTGCGCTCGTGAAAGTAAAAATCAAAAAAAAATCAAGAAGCCTGCTCTGGGCTCTGCACATCCATAACACCTCTTGAGAACCACTCTGAAATTGTTGCAAATCGATCAGCGCTGTTCTCCAGATCTGCCTTGAATATGTCATGTCGTCCCGCCCGCTCCCTCTGTCCCTCTCTCATCTTGCGAATCACCTCATTCTCTTGCGCGCACTTGGGACACTCTACCTCGTTGTCTTCGCCGCCACCACGGAGACATCGCTGATGGAAACTATGCTTGCACATAAAATGTACAGCTGGAAGGTCTAGCCCCTGGCCACAGTCAGAGCAGCGCGTGGCTTGGAATACGGCTGGCTTCGACGATAAATCTGCTAGGTCGCCACGTCGCTTTTCAGTGTCAGTGCGCAGTGTGGCTATTCGATGGCGATTCTGGGCAATCTCCTTGCGCTCGCGGGTAATTGTCTCGCGAAGATATGGCTTAATCATTCCCATTGTGGCTACACCACCACAAGAAGTCTGCCCGACGAGAGTTTGAATGACTTGCAGGGGAGCCATAAGTCCGTCCTTGTCAATCTTTGATAGAATCGCACCCAGCTCATCAGGCCCAGCTTCCTCCAGCACTCGAGGATCTGACGTGAGATATGATAAAGCTGCTGGGTATAGTTGCGGCTCCTCGGGGCCATATTTTCTCAACGCCTTCAATGCTCCACGAGTATCCTTTGCTGATGTGTAAGATCTGAATATATCAGATAACAATCCCGCTTGCTCCTTGACCAATACGGTGCCGTCCCGGAAATTAGATAGATGCGACAATAAGAGCACATTTGAGCTCTCCATAGGTACATGTTCCCCCTCGATAAGCTTCTTCGCCTTTGCTTCCCATTCTTCCTTATGCAGACTGCCCTTTTTTTCATTGGACTTGTGCAAGTACATTTCGAACAACGTAGTGTACAGGTCGGTGCTATGAGCCAACCGCAGCTTTTCTTCTTCCAGACAAGCCTCCAAAAATGTGATAAATTCATCCGGGTGGTCGATAAAAGAGGAGAACGCTGTTCGAGGTGGTGGTGGCGTATAATTTGGTACTGGATAATCGTCTTCATCAGCTACCATGACGGCTTCGTTTGGCTTCGAGCTTCCCGGTGTCCCGGTTGTGGGACTGATGTATGATGGTAGGACAAGGAGGTTAGTGAGGTTATGCATAGCACTGGCAGCTCCAGTCGTGAATCCTGTACTGGTGGTCGTCCCAGAAACCTCAATGGGCACCACCACTGTCCGTCGTGGTCGGTAGTTCTTGGTGTAATAATCCACAAACAGCTTCGTGGCGTCCTTGGGGCAATGCTCTATTAGGACTCTAGCGTATTTTTGCATGCATGGATAAGCCTGGAGCTTGTTAGTAGTGATTGGACTGAGATGGTAGGGAAGGTGGTTTACTAACTATGGCAGGATCCTGATGCCAGATATAGTCCAGCGCTTCATCATAGCTTTTAGAGTCTTCAATCAGAATATCCACAACCAGCTCAGTCTCGCCATGCTTTTTAGCAAGATACGCAGCTTGCTGGTAGTAGCCACCTTGACGACACATGGAAATAGCCGTATCTAGATCGAACTTCAGATCGCCCGGCGCCATGATGAACTCCTCCAATTTCTTTATGTCCTTTAATTTAGCATAGCAATTGAGTAGAAGTGTGGTGTGATCGGATGTTGCCTTTTCACGGTGATGCAGTTTTTCCAAGTATAATATCAGATTGTGTATTCGTTGTGTGTCCAGAAACTGGCAGCCCTTGTTAGCGGTGGTTTGCCATTATTAAAGTACAGACAGGTTTAGCACTTCTCACCTTTCTGATGACCTGGGAAGGTTCAGTAGCATCAATCGCTCGAATATACTGATTCATTGATCCATCATAGTCGGCCTTTTGATATAAATGATCGCCAAATCGACGATAGATTAGGCTCTGCTGCTCGCTACTCATTCCCGAATTCTGCGCCAGCTCAATTGCCAGTGGGAACATGTTGCGCTGGTAAAGCATTTCCAGACGCTGCTGAAGTGGCTTCTCATGATAACGGTAAATCTAAAAGGCAATGTTCAGCATCATAAGCTACGTTACTGAAGATTTGACAAATCATACTTTTCCTTCCTCCGAAATTGTGAATAAATCCCCCCATACTTGGAAGATGAATCGAACCGGGGAAATGAGTGTTTCTGTGAGACCAATTACTCGAAGATCTGCTTCCAAGAGAACAAAGGTCGATGCGTTAAATAGACCATCTGCTGTTGCTGAGCCGAATCTTCTTCGCAAGGCATCGGGGTCCCTGCTCCCACTAACCGATGATGGACCCGCAACAGCAATGTAGTCGTTGTACATATATATGAGTCGTTTGGGAGCCTCGTATGCTCGCGGGGGGCCTCGTCCATCTAGCTTATATGTGTAGATGGCATCGTCTCTAGCGACAACGATGTCGTCCGTTTTAGCATCTAGTGTCATGCAACCTGCCGCACACCCAGAGTCTTCGATCGTCTTTGGTGGTGAACCCTGGCCCCTTTTGGATAGCGCAAGCTGCAATATTCTCGACGTCGTGGAAATGAAGAGTGTTGTTGAGCTTTCCTGAGTTGTCAATTGGACGCCAGTTACGGGCTCCTCCGACTCGTAAACGATACGCTGCTTTGTGCCTAGATCATGAACGAGGTCTCCTCGAATGACAGTCACTGCGCCGTTTGCAAAACCCACGGCAATCTGAGTGAGGTCGTCGAGCGCAGTGAAAGCAGATATCTTGTGCCAAAGTCAATACCCAATATATATCTAACTAAGAGATAATTGATAATGCGACCTACTGGGAACTGCCGTCTTCCATTGTTGATTGTCAAAGTGCTGAGACAGGTAGGCATGTTTGTTCTCTTGATTAGCTTGTCCAAAGCCCATGCCTTTAAGATCGGCTCGCTACTCATGTCTTCCTAAACAACGATTAGAAAGTTGGAGCTTTTCAAGCAAATGCATTTCAACTTCCGCGCTACAATCCCCCAAAACTCACCGCAACTGTCACCAACAAGCTTGTCCCTTCCACCTGACGCATATACGTGATCCTCGCCTCGTGCGCTTGGAATTTTCTGATGACCTTCCAGCCCTTGCCAATTATGCTGACCCATCCATCGTTTGAGCCCAGAAATAGGCTGTCAGAGCCTGTGCAGACGCTGGATATTTCATTGTTCTCAAAGAGCTGGTGGGTTTCATCGTCCGGTAGCGTTACTTGCGAGACGTCGAAGAAGTCAAACGACTTCCACTATAGGTACATGCATTAGCTACTGGCGAATATGGATGAGAAGTCTGGCTCAATAAAAGATAGCTTCAGATAGGTTGAATGATTCTATTGTGATGCCGGCTTAACATACCGAGATGGCCATTTTGTCGCCTTGGGTGAGGCGGTGGTTGGAGAGTCGCTGCAACGCCGCCCAGCGCGCGATGACGATGGCGGGACAGAAAGGTGCTGTAAACTTAGCTAAGACAAGGCACCTAATCTTTATGGTAGCTGATGCCACAGTGGCTCATGCGATCCACTAACTGTCTGGCACTAAGGTACCCAGAAAGCTACCTAGGTAGGTATTCTTTTGCAAGCTCAGCTTCTCTTTAAAAGACTGAGCATCAATTATTCCAATTACAAGCAGAATTATTGTATACAATTTTTTATTCTTTAAGCTGGAGTCAATATTCACCAATGAATCAATCTCGTATTATATGCCTGCATCGAACTTTATTGGTGTTAAGATGGTGCAACTACCTTACATAGCTCCATCATCGTACCGCCAACTACTGGATCCCGCTAGCTGTGCTGCTTAAAAGCTCACAGTCCTTTGCAAAAACAATACTACTCGCAACTTGTTGTAGGTTAAAGGGTATCACGTTTGTCGCATCTTTGAAGTCTCTACCCCTCCAGTGTAACAGAAAGAAAGGAAAGAAAAAAAAAGGAAAGAAAATGGCCAAAGAAAAAGAAAGAAAGAAAGAAAAAGCTAGAAAGTTAGAAAAGAAAAAAGAAAACCGATCCCCGACCCAGTCACACATACAAGTCCGTCTAAATGAAAACAGACAGCCATATCTCTCGGAACTCCTGATGCTGAAACAATGAACGATGACGAATTAAGCGAACGTATAAATTTCAATCCTCCTTGGAAGCTAGTGTTAGCGGGCAATCCTCTCTATTCTCGGCAAGACTCTTCTTTATCATGTACCTCTCGGGGACTGGCAAGTGCAGCGCTTCCGCTTATGCTATCAGGTCGACCGTGTCCTAGGCGGCCACTTCTAACACTTGCACCGTCACCTTGCTTAGCATAGAGACTATTTCGCTCGCTCGGAATAGCGGGAGCTACACCGGTAGCAGAATATATGCTGTTCCGCTCTGCGCCTATCCTAGAAGCATTGTGGAGGCTAGATGTAGGTCCAATGAAAGACGGATCAATGTTGGCACTGAGGACACTGAGGGGTAGACTTTCACGGCTGCCGCCCCAGAGTGATGAGGGAGCGAGAGCGCGGACAGACGCATCAGTGTCCATCGATCGACGACGGCGTCGCTTGCTCGACGAGGCCAGAGTTAGAATGGATGCATTGTCTGTGAGGAGGTTGTTGGCAGTAGCTGTAGTGTATGTCGTTAGGTTGTTTGAAGGAACGAGATGAGCCGGTATGGCAGAGGCAGGAGCAACCGTAGGAAATGGTTGACTGAACTGGATGGAATGCGTGTTGCTGTGTGTGGGTGCAACTGGGGCTTGTCCATGCGGAGCAAGAGATTGAATGGTGGTTAATGTTGTTGCTAGTGACCTGACTGATGGAGAAGGGCTCGAGAATGTGCTATCGCCACCTCTTCTGGATTCTTGCCCTCCGCCAACTGTCCGACTGGTTCCTGTTACGGTGCTCGGCGCGCGGCTTGGTACGATGATGGATCGGGGGCCATTGGTCTCGGTCTCGGTCTCGGTCGTCGATATGGTTGCTGCTATACTCCCTCTCCCTGATGTTGATGGCGGAGCATGCCCATCCACTGAGAAACGTACTGGTTGATCCAACGTTGAAAGGCTACAATCAGTACGGCCAGTAGCGAACGAATAAGAGCTCTGGCCATTGGGATAGTTGTGACTGACGTGGCCCGACTGAGGATAAGGGTTGTTGAGCTTGGGACGCCTTATCTTGATGTGTCGCTTCTGCCGCTCGCCATCGGAGGATGATTTGAAGTTGGTGAGCTTTTTGACCCATGTTGAGAAAGGTCTTCGCCGCTGTTGTGCTTGGCGATCTACTAATGTCAGTTTTGAATGTCGTGGAGAGACCTTCGATGATGCTGCTTTGCTTGGGCATGAACCGCCCATCAATGATCCACGTAATACAGAATGGTTGTGAATAGGCAAAAGCAAGGAGGTATTACCGTGAGCCTCTGCGATAAGGTCTGTAGTTGCCATCTAGGGCGAAGGCAGTTGGAATGCCCTGGGTGCGGCTCGGAGGGGGGGGGGAAGAGGATTGTTGATGGCGCGATGATAAATTAACGTCGGGCAGAAACGGAAATCGAAGGGATAGAGTGGCCTCGACAAGGCTTGATTGGGCACGCTGGGAGAATTATTCGGATGATGACTCCGTAATAGTCCGATGATGTCTTTTAGAAGAACAAAAAAGGAATGTGATGTGCAGGATAAAATGCGATGAAGAGAGAGACGGATGGCTGAATCACGAAAAGGTTGATACCCAGAAGGGCATCCTGATGGTGTAACGCTAGAAGCAATAGCGTCGGTTAGATGTTCGAGTATCATTTCAGCATCGATTTCAGCAGGGGTCTATCACGTGATGCTCAAGGATCGCCCACGGAATGTACATACGAGTTACAGCTTACTTGTACTTGTATGATGACGAAATGTTACTTCTTAATTGGGAGAAGAGGGTCTACTGCCATTAATTTAAGTTCTAGGTACCTTTGATGATTTATCTCAAACATTGTTATATCTTCAACACAAAGCTGTCTGACGATAGCTTTTAAGATGAGTGGGCTGCCTACCTTACCTTATCTAAGCTATTTTCCTTTTGAGACCTACGCATCCCCACGTTTCTAGCTTTTCTTCGGAGTACCCTGTGGACCCTGACTAAAATGTGGCGATTTATAAGTTCTCCGTAAGAAGTATGAGGGACCTACAGTGGGATTGTACATACCTTGTAGTAAATATCTCGATGAGCTATGCTAAAAATGGTAGCAACTAAATCTTACATAATCGTGCTCACCGAAGATTACGAGTAGCTTCGACCTCCTAACTCCCATCTACTGCCATCGGGGGCTTTCCCAGAATCCCCTTTACTTCCCTTTGTTGATTTCGATCTCGATCTCGATCTCGATCTCGACTACGCCTAATGAAGCAGCATGTGCCATGTCCATCAGGCCGCTTCCAGAGGATGTCGTGGGTAAAATCAGGTCCTCGGCCACCATCACGTCCCTGAACGGTGTTGCCTGTGGCCTGCTCAAGAATTCACTTGATGCTGGCGCGACTAAAATCAACATTCATGTCGAGTATGGGCGGGGAAACTGTATTGTGGAAGATAATGGGCTAGGCATTGTTCCTGATGACTTTACAGAAGGTGGAGGGCTTGGAAAATCTTATTGTATGAAAATCCTCCCCTTGAGTGTGGCCTTGATACTGATACCTTCCACGAATAGATTCATCCAAGTTCCCACCCAAGCATGGACTTTATGGCAGACAGGGAACATTTTTGGCTTCTTTAGGTACTCTTTCCTTGCTTACGGTGACATCTCATCATCATCGTCACAAATCGCACAACTCCATCTCGATTCACCATGGCAAACTCTTGACGAGACAGACACCATCTCTCTCTGGGGAAAGGTTCGAAATTTTTGACCACGGCACGCGGGTGGCTGTTCACGACCTATTTGGCTCGCTTCCTGTACGCGTTAAACATCGTGCAGCCCTTTTCTCTGACCGGTCTGGCCTTGATAAGGAATGGAGACACCTTATTCACGATGTGGTCGGCATACTCATCTCTTGGCCATCCGGGGTTACTGTGTCCTTACGTGAAACCAAAGGACAGCGTGAGCTACGTCTAAAACCACCAGAAAACGCAAACATACTTTCTAGGACCTTGCGGTTATTTACCCAAGCATCGCTAGCAGATTCTAGTGATGCGGAATCGTGGGTACCAGTATCAGCGTCTGTAGGCCACATTACCATCAAGGGTTGCATCTCTTTAAATCAAGTTGTAACCCGCCGATCTCAATTTATGAGCGTAGGAATATTACCAATGTCAAACGACTATGGGAACAATGTTCTCTACGAAGAAATTAATAAAATGTTCAAGAATTCGGACTTTGGAGTCGCAGAAAACAAGGATGACACGTCGAACAACTGGATCGGTCCAGATATTCAAAAGAGGACTAAAGGAGCAGACCGGTGGCCCATGTTTTACCTCCGAATTACGCTCAAAGGTGCTGATCCTACCTTCGATATGGATGACGTTTCTGGCCATTCGCATGGGGACCTTCAGGGGATTATAAGCTTGCTGCGAGCAGTGTCTTACAGCTTCCTGAAAAAGCATCATATGCGCCCTCAAAAGATTCAACTATCTTCGGACAAGTCTGTATTTTCAACCATACCATTCCGTAGCTCGGTCCGGCCGTCCAAAATGTGCCAAAGCACACCATCCGCAGCACCAGGGGCTCCATCTTCACAAGTCTTATCGACTGACCCTGCATCGCTTCGGCTTGACAGTCCTTTTGACGGCTGGAACCGGATGAAGGTTGGCCCACGAACGGTACGGGCGCCAGCGAAGGAGGCGACACATCTCGAACGAGAACTTACTAGCCAGGGAGGCCTTGCAACAGACAGACTGATTGGAGAAGGGGGGAAATTGCTTCGCAAACCATTTGACGTCTCAACTACACCTGAAGCAAAAAGCTACGGCGTAAAGCGCAATGATATTAAAGCTGGAATGATATCCGCAAGAGACCCTATTCCATTTATTAAACACCCTAAGAGAACGATGGAGGACACACCTAGTGAAATAACTAAGCGTTTGAAATTAGGTGCTCCAGATGCTAAGAATGAGATCTCAGGTAAGAAAAAAGAGCCAAGTGAATGGCTGCAAAACGTCCTAAAGTCGTGGACGAATCCTATCTTTGAGCCAACTCAGCCTTCCGTGCCGCGTATCAATGATGAAGCGCCAGTACCTATGCGCAATGCGGTATTGACTCATAGTTGGCGGCAATGTCGCAACGAAGAAGGCGGTGGAGTTCAATTTGAGGCAGCGTCAATCGGCTTGCATGGCCGCGTATCTCGATCAGCCTTGGCTAAAGCAGAGGTCGTCGCACAGGTTGATAGAAAGTTTATCTTGCTGAAACTCCCACTGCACAACATGGAGAAGGCTCTTGCGCAAGAGCCGAGTACATCATGTGCTCTGGTGATGCTAGACCAGCATGCTGCAGACGAGAGATGCCGATTAGAGGACCTTATGGCGCAGTATTTTAACAAGGATGGTACTACTGGAATTATTAGAGCAGTCGTTGAGCGTCTCGAGCGCCCACTGATATTTGAGATATCAGAGCGTGAATACGGCTTGCTGCAACGGTATCAAGAGCATTTCGAAGGATGGGGTATCAGGTACAAGATTCGACAAGAAGCAGGCGCCTCGACGAAGCAAGAGCAGAACAGCTATGCAGTAACAATCACGGCTCTACCTCCAAGCATATTCGAGCGCTGTCGTGGTGAACCACGACTTCTAGTAGAACTTATGCGCAAGGAGGCCTGGAAGCTCAATGATGAGCACTTTATTCCACCACGGCCACGAAGTGCTGGACAAGCGTCTAGCCAAGCTTCTACAGCTGGTTTTCATGGGTGTCCCAGAGGTATCCTCGAGTTGCTACATTCGAGAGCTTGTCGAAGTATGTGTTTCCCCCTATCCTTAAATTTTTTTTTGGTAACATTTTTTTTTAACATCTCGTGCGTACAGGTGCTATCATGTTTAATGACGCCCTCTCAGCAGAAGAATGTGACCAGCTTGTACGTCGGCTTGCTCGATGCGCGTTCCCATTTCAGTGTGCTCACGGACGGCCGAGCTTGGTGCCGCTGGTGGATCTGGGATCCGGATGTCGGATCCGGGGGTGGAATGAATATAAGGACTCTGGGAGAGATGCAGGGATATGGAAGAGGTGGATGAAGCCTATAGGAGTTTGAATATTTTAAGGCATTGAATATTTTAAGGCATTGAATATATTACGGCATTGAATATATTACGGCATTGAGTATATTGGGCTTTTGTCATGTACAGCAACCACGGTCGAATAATGTCTTTTTTTCTTTTGACATTGACAGCGCTATTTGGGTATTATATAAACCAAACAAGATATTTTTTTTTTCAAAAGAAGGAAAAGAAAACAACAGCCTTCTCTTGAAAAAAAAAAATCCCGTTACCACACGAGATTTATTTTTGACATTAACTCATTAGAAAAAGACTGGTATCCAACTATGTACAGCACACTCAACAACATTGCGATTACACAAGAAGAAGAAAAAAAAAAAAGAAAAAAAAAAAAAAAAGGAGATAAGAAAATGAAAAATAAAAAATAAAAAAAATGCAAAAACAAAAAACAAAAAACAAACCAAAACCGGCTTGTATGAAAACGAGCGCAATGCCGCCTCATGTTGCACATCTAATTTCTTCTTCTATGAAGAAATGGAGAGAAGAATAAAACCAAAAACCAATACGAGAATTTTCCAATAAAGCCAGAGTAAGTTTGGCATTGGATCAAATGCGGCCTTGCTTCTCAAGTTCTTGCTTCTTGGACTCAGTGGCAGCAAGTTTGCTCTTTTGAGCTTCCTCGTCGGACATTTTGACCCATTCGCTGATATCGTGATCCCAGCGGTGCCTTGAAATGAAGGGAAA